>CM075305.1:10484828-10500394 GCA_037672795.1 Lagerstroemia speciosa
CAAGAGTGCAAGTGATTCAAGAAATATATTTCAGTTGAATGTCAAGAGGGCAAATATCTTCAAGAAATATTATGATTGCTCCATAATATTTCCTCCTTTAAATGATTGTATTTCATCCATTTCCTCCTTTAAATGATTGCTCCATTATATAGGGGAGGGAGCCACGAATTTGCAAGAACACCTTTGAACATTCTCAGAGTTGAAAGTTTTCCTCTCTCTTTTGGTTCTTGAAATAACTTCCAATCTTATCGAGTTTTATCTCGTGTTACTCAAACAATCGAAACTTCTAACCCTCGTGGTGTGGCGTTTCTTATCTTCGTAGTCTTTGTTCGTTCCAGATCTGGGTTACGAGTCAAGGGTCAAACCCTTGTCTTCTCGTTCTTGGGGTTTTGTCCATCTGTTGTCAGTGTGTTTTGTGTCATTTGACGCACATCAAGCTGCTGATCATCAGCTTATGGTTGGGGCTACAACAGTCCATTTGTCAAATCCAGAAGATTCGGTTGCAAAACTTAGGGGCGAAGCAATTCAAGAAAGCACTAAATGGACTAATTGAAGAACATTGGGCTGATTCCGGGAAAGGAGAGACCGAGATAAGCTTTGGCGCAGATCGAGGCATAATGCTCATGATTGGAAGAATATATCCATGACTGAATTTTGCATGTGCACAGTTGCTTAGTTCGGGATTCAGAGTAGTTTACATGTGGGGGAGTTGTTTATTATGAGATGCTGAATAGTTTCCATTAGTATTTCATCCATTTCCTCTTTTAAATGATTGCTCCATTATATAGGGGAGGGAGCCACGAATTTGTAAGAAAACCTTTGAACATTATCGGAGTTGAAAGTTTTCTTCTCTCTTTTGGTTCTTAAAATAACTTCCAATCTTTTCGAGTTTATCTCGGGTTACTCAAACAATCAAAACTTATAACCCTCGTGGTGTGGCGTTTCTTGTCTTCGTAGTCTTTGTTCGTTCCAGATCTGTGTTACGAGTCAAGGGTCAAACCCTTGTCTTCTCGTTCTTGGGGTTTTGTCCATCTGTTGTCAGTGTGTTTGTGTCATTTGACACACATCATGGTACTGATCATCGGCTTAAGGTTTGGGCTACAACAGTCCATTTGTCAAATCCAGAAGGTTCGGTTGCAAAACTTAGGGGCGAATCGATTCAAGAAAGCACTAAATGGACTAATTAAAGAACATTGGTCTGATTCTCGGAAAGGAGAGACCGAGATAAGCCCAGGTGCAGATTGAGGTATAATGCTCATAATTGGAATAATATATCCATGACTGAAGTTTGCATGTGCACATTTGCTTATTTCGGGATTCTGAGTAGTTTACATGTGGGGGAGTTGTTTATTATGAGATGCTGAATAGTTTTCAGGAGTATTTCATCCACTTCCTTTTTTAAATGATTGCTCCTATTATATAAGGGAGGGAGCCACGAATTTGTAAGAAAACCTTTGATCATTCTCGGAGTTAAAAGCTTTATACTCTCTTTTGGTTCCTGAAATAACTTCCGAACTTATCGAGTTTGTCTCGTGTTACTCAAACAATCGAAACTTATAAACCTCGTGGTGTGGCGTTTCTCGTCTTCGTTGTCTTGGTTCGTTCCAGATCTGCGTTACTAGTCAAGCGTCAAACCCTTTCTTCTCATTCTTGGGGTTTTGCCCATCTGTTCTCAGTGTGTTTTGTGTCATCTGACGCACATCAAGGAGCTGATCATCCGCTTAAGGTTGGGGCTACAACAGTCCATTTTTCAAATCCAGAAGGTTCGGTTGCAAAAATTAGAGGTGAAATGATTCAAGACATCACTAAATGGACTAATTGAAGAACATTGGGCTGATTCCCGGAAAGGAGAGAACGAGATAAGCAACGTGCAGATCGAGGCATAATGCTTATGATTGGAATAATATATCCAAGACTGAAGTTTACTTGTGCACAGTTGCTTATTTTCGGATTCTGAGCAGTTTGCATGCGGGGGAGTTGTTTATTATGAGATACTGAATAGTTTCCACGAGTATTTCACCCACTTTCTTTTTTAAATGATTGCTCCTATTATATATGAAAGGGAGCCACGAATTTGTAAGAAAGCCTTTGATCATTCTCGGAGTTAAAAGCCTTATGCTCTCTTCTGGCTCCTGAAATAACTTCAGAATTTATCGAGTTTTGTCTCGTGTTACTCAAACAATCGAAACTTATAACCCTCGTGGTGTGGTGTTTCTTGTCTTCCTAGTCTTGGTCGTTCCAGATCTGGGTTATGACTCAAGCGTCAAAGCCTTGTCTTCTTGTTCTTGTGGTTTTGTCCATCTATTGTCAGTGTGTTTTGTGTCATCTGGCGCACATCAAGGTGCTGAGCATCGGTTCAAGGTTGGGGCTACAACAGTCAATTTGTCAAATCCAGAAGGTTCGGTTGCAAAACTTAGGGGCGAAGCGATTCAAGAAAGCACCAAATGGACTAATTGAAGAACATTGGGTTGATTCTCGGAAAGGAGAGACCGAGATAAGCCCAGGTGCAGATCGAGGCATAATGCTCATGATTGGAAGAATATATCCATGACTGAAGTTTGCATGTGCACAGTTGCTTATTTCGGGATTTTGAGTAGTTTACGGGTGGGGCAGTTGTTTATTATGAGATGCTGAATCGTTCCCACAAGTATTTCATCCACTTCCTGTTTTAAATGATTGCTCGCATTATATAAGGGAGGGAGCCACGAATTTGTAAGAAAACCTTTGATCATTCTCGGAGTTAAAAGCTTTATACTCTCTTTCGGTTCCTGAAATGACTTCCAAACTTATCGAGTTTTATCTCGTGTTGCTCAAACAATCGAAACTTATAACCCTCGTGGTGTGGCGTTTCTTGTCTTCCTAGTCTTTGTTTGTTCCAGATCTGGGTTACGAGTCAAGCGCAAACCCTTGTCTTCTCATTCTTGGGGATTTGTCCATCTGTTGTCAGTGTGTTTTGTGTCATCTGTCACGCATCATGGTGTTGATCATCGGCTTAAGGTTGGGGCTACAACAGTCCATTTGTCAATTCGAGATGGTTCAGTTGCAAAACTTGGGGGCAAAGCGATTCGAGAAAGCACTAAATGGACTAATTAAAGAACATTGGGCTGATTCTCGGAAAGGGGAGACCGAGATAAGCCCAGGTGCAGATCGAGGCATAATGCTCATGATTGGAATAATATATATATGACTGAAGTTTGCATGTGCACAGTTGCCTAATTCGGGATTCTGAGTAGTTTCCATGTGGGGGAGTTGTTTATTATGAGATGCTGATTATGAGATGCTGAATAGTTTCCACGAGTATTTCATCCATTTCCCTTTTCAAATGATTGCTCCCATTATACAAGGGATGGAGCCACGAATTTGTAAGAAAACCTTTGATCATTCTAGCTTTGTACTCTCTTTTGTTTCCTGAAATAACTTCCGAACTTATCGAGTTTTATCTCATGTTACTCAAACAATCGAAACGTGTAACCCTCATGGCGTGGCGTTTCTTCTCTTCATAGTCTTGGTTCGTTCCAGATCTAGGTTACGAGTCAAGCGTCAAGCCATTGTCTTCTCGTTATTGTGGTTTTATCTATCATTGTTTCCGGGTTTCATCGCTGTTGTAGGCGGATTTTTTGTCAACATATGCACATCAAGGTGCTGATCATCGGCTTCAGGTTGGGGCTACAGTAGCCCATTTGTCAAATCCAGAAGGTTCGGTTGTAAAACTTAGGGGCGAAGCGATTAGAGAAAGCATTAAATGGACTAATTGAAGAACATTGGGCTGATTCTCGGAAAGGAGCGACCGAGATAAGCCCAGGTGCAGATCGAGGGATAATGCTTATGATTGGAATAATATATCCATGACTGAAGTTTGAATGTGCACAGTTGCTTATTTCGGGATTCTGAGTAGTTTACATGTGGGAGAGTTGTTTATTATGAGATGCTGAATGGTTTCCATGAGTATTTCACCAATTTTCCTTTTTAAATGATTGATCCATTATATAGGGGACGGAGCCACATATTTGTAAGAAAACCTTTGATCATTCTCGGAGTTAAAAGCTTTATACTCTCATTCGGTTCCTGAAATAACTTCCAAACTTATAGAGTTTTATCTCGTGTTACTCAAACAATCGAAACTTATAACCCTCGTGGTGTGGCGTTTCTTGTCTTGCTAGTCTGTGTTTGTTCCAGATCTGGGTTACGAGTCAAGCGTCAAACCCTTGTCCTCTCGTTCTTGGGGTTTTGTCCATCTGTTGTCAGTGTGTTTTGTGTCATCTGTCGCACTTTATGGTGTTGATCATCGGCTTAAGGTTGGGGCTGCAACAGTCCATTTGTCAATTCGAGAAGGTTCGGTTTCAAAACTTAGGGGCAAAGCGATTCAAGAAAGCACTAAATGGACTAATTAAAGAACATTGGGCTGATTCTCGGAAAGGAGAGACCGAGATAAGCCCAGGTGCAGATCGAGGCATAATGCTCATGATTGGAATAATATATATATGATTAAAGTTTGCATGTGCACAGTTGCTTATTTCGGGATTCTGAGTAGTTTACATGTGGGGCAGTTGTTTATTATGAGATGCTGAATAGTTTCCACGAGGATTTCATCCATTTCCTTTTTCAAGTGATTGCTCCCAATATATAAGGGACGGAGCCACGAATTTGTAAGAAAACCTTTGATCCTTCTCGGAGTTAAAAGCTTTGTACTCTCTTTTGGTTCCTGAAATAACTTCCAAACTTATCGAGTTTTATCTCATGTTACTCAAACAATCGAAACTTATGACCCTCGTGCTGTGGCGTTTCTTGTCTTCGTAGTCTTGGTTCGTTCCAGATCTGGGTTACGAGTCAAGCGTCAAACCCTTGTCTTCTCGTTCTTGGGGTTTTATCCATCATTGTTCATGGGTTTCATTGTTGTTGTAGGCGGATTTTGTGTCATCTTATGCACATCAAGGTGCTGATCATCGAGTTAAGGTTGGGGCTGCAACAGCCCATTTGTCAAATCCAGAAGGTTCGGTTGCAAAACATAGGGGTGAAGTGATTAGAGAAAGCACTAAATGGACTAATTGAAGAACATTGGGCTGATTCTCGGAAAAGAGAGACCGAGATAAGCCCAGGTGTATATCGAAGCATAATGCTCATTATTGGAATAATATATCCATGACTGAAGTTTGCATGTGCACAGTTGCTTATTTCGGGATTCTGAGTGGTTTACAGGTGGGGGAGTTGTTTATTATGAGATGCTGATAGTTCCCACAAGTATTTCATCCACTTCATGTTTTAAATGATTGCTCGCATTATATAAGGGAGGGAGCCACGAATTTGTAAGAAAACCTTTGATCATTCTCGGAGTTAAATGTTTTCCGCTCTCTTTTAGTTCTTGAAATAACTTCCAAACTTATCGAGTTTTATCTCATGTTACTCAAAGAATCGAAACTTCTAACCCTCGTGGTGTGGCGTTTCTTGTCTTCCTAGTCTTTGTTCGTTCCAAATCTGGGTTATGAGTCAAGTGTCAAACTCTTGTCTTCTCATTCTTGGGACTTTAACCATCATTGTTTCCGAGTTTCATCGCTGTTGTCTGCGGATTTTGTGTCATCTTATGTATATCAAGGTGCTGATCATCGGCTTAAGGTTGGGGCTACAACGGTCCAATTGTGAAATCTTGAAGGTTCGGTTGCAAGACTTCCAGCGAACCGATTCAAGAAAGCACTAAATAGACTAATTGAAGAACATTGGGCTAATTCTTGGAAAGGAGAGATCGAGATAAGCCCAGGTGCAGCTCCAGGCATAATCCACATGATTTGAATAGTATATCCATGACTGAAGTTTCCATGTGCACAGTTGCTTATTATGGGATTCTAAGTAGTTTACATGTGGGGGAGTTGTTTATTATGAGATGCTGAATAGTTTCGATGAGTATTTCATCCATTTCCTATTTTAAATGATTGCTGCATTATATAGGGGAGGGAGCCACGAATTTGTAGGAAAACCTTTGATCATTCTCGGAGTTGAAAGTCTTCTGCTCGCTTTTGGTTCTAGAAATAACTTCCAAACTTATCGAGTTTTATCTCCTGTTGCTCAAACAATCGAAATGTATAACCCTCGTGGTGTGGTGTTTCTTGTCTTCGTAGTCTTGGTTCATTCTAGATCTGGGTTACAAGTCAAGCGTCAAACCCTTATCTTCTCATTCTTGGGGTTTTGTCCACCTGTTGTCAATGTGTTTCGTGTCATCTGACACACATCAAGGTGCTAATCATGGACTTAAGGTTAGGGCTACAACAGTCCAATTGTGAAATCTTGATGGTTCGGTTGCAAGACTTCCGGCGAAGCGATTCAAGAATGCACTATATAGACTAATTGAAAAACATTGAGCTGATTCTCGGAAAGGAGAGACCGAGATAAGCCCAGGTGCAGCTCGAGGCATAATCCACATGATTTCAATAGTATATACATGACTGAACTTTCCATGTGCACAATTGCTTATTAGGGGATTCTGAGTGGTTTACATGTGGGGGAGTTGTTTACTATGAGATGCTGCATAGTTTCCACGAGTATTTCATATATTTCCTCTTTTAAATGATTGCTCCATCACATAGGGGAGGGAGGCACAAATTTGTAAGGAAACGTTTGATCATTCTCGAAATTGAAAGTCTTCTGGTCGCTTTTGGTTCTTGAAATAACCTCCAAACTTATCGAGTTTTATCTCATGTTACTCAAACAATCGAAACTTTTAACACTTGTGGTGCGGCGTTTCTTGTCTTCCTAGTCTTGGTTCGTTCCAGATCTGGGTTACGAGTCAAGAGTCAAGCGTGAAACCCTTGTCTTCTCGTTCTTGGGGTTTTGTTCATCTGTTGTCAGTGTGTTTTGTGTCATCAGACGCACATCAAGGTGTTGATCATCGGCTTAAGGTTGGGGCTACAACAGTCCATTTGTCAAATCCAAAAGGTTCGGTTTCAATACTTAGGGGCGAAGCGATTCAAGAAAGTACTAAATGGACTAATTGAAGAACATTGGGCAAATTCTCGGAAAGGAGAGACCGAGATAAGCCCAGGTGCAGATCGAGGCATAATGCTCATGATTAGAATAATATATCCATGACTGAAGTTTGCATGTGCACGATTGCTTGTTTTAGGATTCTTAGTAGTTTACATGTGCGGGAGTTGTTTTTTATGAGATGCTGAATAGTTTCCACGAGTACTTCATCCATTTGATGTGATCAAAGATACGAGCTCGAAGCCTGCAATCGAAGTCTCTCATGATTGGATGATGAGAAGCTCATGCACGACGAAGAAGCGGATATGGATATGCATACAAGTGGCTAGCAAGCTCAATGACTCAACATTATCCATAATATTTCAAAAATGGACAAATGATGAAGGCCACATATTTCAACTAAGCATCAAGAGTGCAAGTGATTCAAGAAATATATTTCAGTTGAATGTCAAGAGGGCAAATATCTTCAAGAAATATATCCTAACAAGATGAAAGGGAAAGAATACTTTCAAGAAAGGCAGTGAGGGAACTAAAGAGGCAAGAGAAGCACAAGTTAATGCTGATATATTGAAGTTATCTACAAGAATATATCACTTTCCTCTTTTAACAAGTGGAATATATTTCCTTTCCCTTTATTTAGTTCTGAAGATATTGTTAATATATTGTAATTTCTCTGGGATAGCACTTAGATTTACTTTCTAATTAGTTTCCTATCCTATGAGAACCATTTAGGAAGGTTATTTTTTATGTAATATTGCACTTTGGCCTATTTAAAGGCTGGTGCTTGCCCTTGGACGAATTTTGGATCAGTTTATTCATTAATAGAGTGTGAGATTTTATTCTCTTTGGTTCTTTGAAGAACTATTCGAACTTATCGGAGTATTCCGTGGCGTTCATCCCTGACTTATCAATCAACCCTTCCATAGTTGATTGTGGCGTCTTCACTATACCAAGGTTCTTACCTCTTCATAGGTAATGGGTCAAGGTTCCACCTTTCGAGCTTGACGAGGACACGTTTCCTGGAGACCTTGGTTGAATACGGGTTTCGTCACGAGTTGGTGAGGTTCTTATCATACTTGGTACTGGGTCTCATCACAGTGTTGGCGAGGTTCGCATCACCATTTCCTTTTTCAAATGATTGCTCCCATTATATAAGGGAGGGAGCCACGAATTTGTAAGAAAACCTCTGATCATGCTCAGAGTTAAAAGCGGTATACTCTCTTTTGGTTGCTGAAATAACTTCCGAACTTATCGAGTTTTATCTCGTGTTACTCAAACAATCGAAACTTATAACCCTCATGGTGTGGCATTTCCTGTCTTCCTAGTCTTGGTGATGTGATCCAAGATACAAGCTTGAAACCTACAATCGAAGTCTCTCATGATCGGATGATGAGAAGCTCGTGCACGACGAAGAAGCGGATGTGGATATGCATACAAGTGACGAGCAAGCTCAATGACTCAACATTATCCATAACATTTCAAAAATGGATAAAAGATGAAGGCCACATATTTCAGCTAAGCATCAGTGCAAGTGATTCCAGAAAAATATTTCAGTTGAATGTCAAGAGGGCAAGTATATTCAAGGAATATATCTTAACAAGATGAAAGGGAAAGAATATTTTCAAGAAAGGCAGTTGAGAGAACTAAAGAAGCAAGAGAGGCACAAGTTAATGCTGATATTTTGAAGTTATCTACAAGAATATATCACTTTCCTCTTTTAGCAAGAAGAATATATTTCCTTTTCCTTTACTTAGTTCTGAAGATATTGGTAATATTTTCTAATTTCCTTGAGGAAACACTTAGATTTGCTTTCTTATTAGTTTCCTACCCCATGAGAACCATTTAGGAAGGTTATTTTTGATGTAATATTGCACTTTGGCCTATTTAAAGGCTGGTGCTTGCCTTTGGACGAATTTGGATCAGTTTTATTCATTAATGAAGTGTGAGATTTTATTCTCTTTGGTTCTTTGAACAACTATTCGAACTTATCGGAGTATTCCGTGGCGTTCATCCCCGACTTATCAATCAACCCTTCCATAGTTGATTGTGGCGTCTTCACTATACCAAGGTTCTTACCTCTATATAGGTAATGGGTCAAGGTTCCACCATCTGAGCTTGACAAGGACACGTTCCCCGGAGACCTTAGTCGTATACGGGTTTCGTCACGAGTTGGTGAGGTTCATATCATACTTGATATTGGGTTTCATCACGGTGTTGGCGAGGTTCGCATCACTTGGTTCATTCCAGATCTGGGTTACGAGTCAAGCGTCAAACCCTTCTCTTCTCATTCTTGGGGTTTTGTCCATCTGTTGTCAGTGTGTTTTGTGTTATCTGACGCACACCAAGGTGCTGATCATCGGCTTAATGTTGGGGCTACAACAGTCCATTCGTCAAATCTAGAAGGTTCGTTTTCAAAACCTAGGGGCGAAGCGATTCAAGAAAGCACTAAATGGACTAATTGAAAAACATTGGGCTGATTCTCAGAAAGGAGAGATCGAGATAAGCCCAGGTGCAGATTGAGGCATAATGCTCCTGATTGAAATAATATATCCATGACTGAAATTTGCATGTGCACAGTTGCTTATTTCGGGATTCTGAGTAGTTTGCATGTAGGAGAGTTGTTTATTATGAGATGCTGAATAGCTTCCAGGAGTATTTCATCTATTTCCTCTTTTAAATAATTGCTCCATTATGTAGGGGAGGGAGCCACGAATTTGTAATAAAACCTTTGATCATTCTCGGAGTTGAATGTTTTCTGCTCTATTTTAGTTTGTGAAATAACTTCAAAACTTATCGGGTTTTATCTCGTGTTACTCAAACAATCCAAACTTATAACGCTCGTGGTGTGGTGTTTCTTGTCTTCCAAGTCTTGGTTCGTTACAGATCTGGGTTACGACTCAAGCGTCAAAGCCTTCTCTTCTCGTTCTTGGGGTTTTGTCAATCTCTTGTTAGTGTGTTTTGTGTCATTTGATGCACATCAAGATGCTGATCATCAGCTTAAGGTTGGGGCTACAACAGTCCATTTGCCAAATCCAAAAGGTTCGATTGCAAAACTTGGGGGCGAAACCATTCAAGAAAGCATTAAATGGACTAATTGAAGAACATTGGGCTGATTCTCGGAAAGGAGAGACCGAGATAAGCCCAGGTGCAGATCGAGGCATAATGCTCATGATTGGAATAATATATCCATGACTAAAGTTTGCATGTGCAGAATTGCTTATTTCAGGATTCTGAGGGAGCCACGAATTTGTAAGAAAACCTTTGATCATTCTCGGAGTTAAAAGCTTTATACTCTCTTTTAGTTCCTGAAATAACTTCCGAACTTATCGACTTTTATCTCGTGTTACTCAAACAATCGAAACTTATAACCCTCGTGGTGTGGTGCTTCTTGTTTTCCTCGTCTTGGTTCGTTCCAGATCTGTGTTACAAGTCAAGCGTCAAACCCTTATCTTCTTGTTCTTGGGGCTTTGTCCCGCTGTTGTCAGTGTGTTTTGTTTCATCAGACGCACATCAAGGTGCTGATCATCGGCTTAAGGTTGGGGCTACAACAGTCCATTTGTCAAATCCAGGAGGTTCGGTTGCAAAACTTAGCGGCGAAGCGATTCAAGAAAGCACTAAATGGACTAATTGAAGAACATTGGGCTGATTCTCGGAAAGGAGAGGCCGAGATAAGCCCAGGTGCAGATCGAGGGATAATGCTCATGATTGGAATAATATATCCATGACTGAAGTTTGCATGTGCACAGTTTCTTATTTCGGGATTCTGAGTAGTTTGCATGCGGGGGAGCTGTTATTATGAGATGCTGAATAGTTTCCAAGAGTATTTCATCCATTTCCTCTTTTAAATGATTGCTCCATTATATAGGGGAGGGAGTGATGAATTTGTAAGAAAACCTTTGATCATTCTCGGAGTTATAAGTTTTATACTCTGTTTTGGTTCTTGAAATAACTTCCAAACTTATCGAGTTTTATCTCGTGTTACTCAAACAATCGAAACTTATAACCCTCGTGGTGTGGCATTTCTTGTCTTCCTAGTCTGTGTTCGTTTCAGATCTAGGTTACGAGTCAAGCATCAAAGCCTTGTCATCTCGTTCTTGGGGTTTTGTCCATCTGTTAGTGTGTTTTATGTCATTTGACGCACGTCAAGGTGCTGATCATCAGCTTAAGGTTGGGGTTACAATAGGTCATTTGTCAAATCCAGAAGGTTCGGTTGCAAAACTTAGGGGCAAAGCGATTCAACAAAGCACTAAATGGACTAATTGAAGAACATTGGGCCGATTCTCGGAAAGGAGAGACCGAGATAAGCCTAGGTGCAGATCAAGGCATAATGCTCATGATTAGAATAATATATATATGACTGAAGTTTGCATGTGCACAGTTGCTTCTTTGGGGATTCTGAGTAGTTTACATGTGGGAAAGTTGTTTATTATGAGATTCTGAATAGTTTCCACGAGTATTTCATCCATTTGCTTTTTCAAATGATTGCCACAATTTGTAAGAAAACCTTTGATCATTCTCGGAGTTAAAAGTGTTATACTCTCTTTTGGTTCCTGAAATAACTTCCGAGCTTATCGATTTTATCTCGTATTACTCAAACAATCGAAACTTATAACCCTCGTGGTGTGGTGTTTCTTGTCTTCCTAGTCTTGGTTCGTTCCAGATCTGGGTTATGAGTCAAGCGTCAAACCCTTGTTCTCTCGTTCTTGGGGTTTTATCCATCATTGTTCTCGGGTTTCATCGCTGTTGTTGGTGGATTTTGTGTCATCTTATGCACATCAAGGTGCTGATCATCGGCTTAAGGTTGGGGCGACAACAGTCCAATTGTCAAATCTAGAAGGTTTGGTTGCAAGACTTAGGGCGAAGCGATTCAAGAAAGCACTAAATAGACTAATTGAAGAACATTGGGCTGATTCTCAGAAAGGAGAGACTGAGATAAGCCCAGGTGCAGCTCCAGGCATAATCCACATGATTTGAATAGTATATCCATGACTGAAGTTTCCATGTGCACAGTTGCTTATTAAGGGATTCTGAGTAGTTTACATGTGGGGGAGTTGTTTATTATGAGATGCTGAATAGTTTCCAGGAGCATTTCATCCATTTCCTCTTTTAAATGATTGCTCCATTATATAGGGGAGGGAGCCACGAATTTGTAAGAAAGACTTTGATCATTGTCGGAGTTGAAAGTCTTCTGCTCGCTTTTGGTTCTTGAAATAACTTCCAAACTTATCGAGTTTTATCTCGTGTTACTCAAACAATTGAAACTTATAACCCTCGTGGTGTGACGTTTCTTGTCTTCGTAGTCTTGGTTCGTTCCAGATCTGGGTTACGAGTCAAGCGTCAAGCCGTTGTCTTCTCGTTCTTGGGGTTTTGTCCATCTGTTGTTAGTATGTTTTTGATGCAAATCAACAGAATGGTACAAGAGATCCGATTAGTGTTCCTAACGGGCCAATTACGTGGGCACGGGCCAAGAAGATTGGAGAAGATCTGAACGGGCTAGTTCGGAAAATTTGGACTCAGGTGAACTCAATGAAGCATGCTAAAGCAAGTCCACGTGTGCTAGCAACATATGTCAACATTATTGAAGTTCTCGCAGATTCCAGTCAAAGTTAAATAATTCTGGTCAAAGAAGAATACTACATGGCTAATTAATATATTGCCTTTCTAAATTAGAATATTAGGGTAATATTTCATTGTTTCCTAAAGCATATTTAGAATAGTTTTGTTGCCTATTACATACTAGGCAATCTGGAGATACAATATTTCACAGATCTTATAATTGTGGCCTATTTATAGGTCAAGGCTGAGGATGGACGAATTTTGGAGACTTCTTTTGTTATTCAATACATAATTTTGTGAGGAATTTGCTCTTCTTGGTTCTTGAGAGGACTCGTAGAACTTATCAAGATTTGTTGTGGCATTCTACAACTGGACTTATCACTTCGATCCTCAGGGTGTGGCGCCCATTCCAAACTGTAGTTTTGGTTCCTATCTCGCAAGGTAGTGGGTCAAAGCTCGCCTTCGGAACTTGTTCTTTGCAGATCTTGGGGTTCTCTTCCATATATTGTTGTCCGGTTTTGCCTCGTGTAGGTAAGGTTCGCATCAGTTTTGTGTCATCTGGCGCACATCAAGGTGCTGATCATCGGCTTAAGGTTGGGGCTACAACAGTCCATTTGTCAAATCCAGAAGGTTTGGTTGCAAAATTTAGGGGCAAAGCGATTCAAGAAAGCACTAAATGGACTAATTGAAGAACATTGGGCTGATTCTCGGAAATGAGAGACCGAGATAAGCCCAGGTGCAGATCGAGGCATAATGCTCATGATTGGAATAATATATCCACGACTGAAATTTGCATACGCACAGTTGCTTATTTCGGGATTCTGAGTAGTTTACATGTGGGGGAGTTGTTTATTATGAGATGCTGAATAGTTTCCATGAGTATTTCATCCACTTCATTTTTTAAATGATTGCTCCCATTATATAAGGGAGGAAGCCATGAATTTGTAAGAAAACGTTTGATCATTCTCGGAGTTAGAAGCTTTATACTCTCTTTTGGTTCCTAAAATAACTTCCGAACTTATCGAGTTTTATCTCGTGTTACTCAAACAATCGAAACTTATAACCCTCGTGGTGTGGCGTTTCTTGCCTTCATAGTCTTGGTTCATTCCAGATCTGGGTTATGAGTCAAGCGTCAAACCCTTGTCTTCTCGTTCTTGGGGTTTTGTCCATCTGTTGTCGGTGTCTTTTTTGTCATCTGATGCACATCAAGGTGCTGATCATCGGCTTAAGGTTGGGGCTACAACAGTCCATTTGTCAAATCCAGAAGGTTCGCTTGCAAAACTTAGGAGCGAAGCGATTCAAGAAAGCACTAAATGGACTAATTGAAGAACATTGGGCTGATTCTCGGAAAGGAGAGACCGAGATAAGTCCAGGTGCAGATTAAGGCATGATGCTCATGATTGGAATAATATATGCATCACTGAAGTTTGCATGTGCACAGTTGCTTATTTCGGGATTTTGAGTAGTTTACATGTGGGGGAGTTGTTTATGATGAGATGCTGAACAGTTTCCACGAGTATTTCATCCATTTCCTCTTTTCAATGATTTCTCCAATATATAGGGGAGGGAGCCACGAATTTGTAAGAAAACCTTTGATCATTTTCGGAGTTGAAAGTTTTCTACGCTCTTTTGGTTCTTGAAATAACTTCCAAACTTATCAAGTTTTATCTCTTGTTACTCAAACAATCGAAACTTATAACCCTCGTGGTGTGGCGTTTCTTGTCTTCGTAGTCTTGGTTCGTTCTACATCTAGGTTACGAGTCAAGCGTCAAACCCTTGTCTTCTCGTTCTTGGGGTTTTGTCCATCTGTTGCCAGTGTGTTTTGTGTCATCTGACGCACATCAAGTTGCTGATCATCGGTTTAAGGTTGGGGCTACAACAGTCCATTTGTCAAATCCCGAAGGTTCGGTTTTAAAACTTAGGGGCGAAGTCATTCAAGAAAGCACTAAATGGACTAATTGAAGAACATTGGGCTGATTCTCGGAAAGCAGAGACCGAGATAAGCCCAGGTGCAGCTCGAGGCATAATGCTCATGATTGGAATGATATATAGATGACTGAAGTTTGCATGTGCACAGTTGCTTATTTCGGGATTCTGAATAGTTTACATGTGGGGGAGTTATTTATTATGAGATGCTGAATAGTTTCCACGAGTATTTCATCCACTTCCTTTTTTAAATGACTACTCCCATTACATAAGGGAGGGAGCCATGAATTTGTAAGAAAACCTTTGATCATTCTTGGAGTTAACAGCTTTATACTCTCTTTTGGTTCCTGAAATAACTTCCGAACTTATCGAGTGTTATCTCGTTTCTCTCAAAAAATCGAAACTTATAACCCTCGTGGTATGGCGTTTCCTCTCTTCGTAGTCTTGGTTCGTTCCAGATCTGGGTTGCGAGTCAAGCGTGAAACCCTTGTCTTCTCCTTCTTGGGGTTTTGTTCATCTGTTGCCAGTCTGTTTTGGGTCATTTGATGCACATCAAGGTGCTGATCATCGACTTAAGGTTGGGGCTACAAAAGTCCATTTGTCAAATCCAGAAGGTTCGACTGCAAAACATAGGGGCGAAGCGATTCAAGAAAGCACTAAATGGACTAATTGAAGAACATTGAGCTGATTCTCGGAAAGGAGAAACCGAGATAAGCCCAGCGGCAGATCGAGGCATAATGCTCATGATTGGAATAATAAATCCATGGCTGAAGTTTACATGTGCACAGTTGCTTACTTTGGGATTCTGAGTAGTGGGGGAGTTGTTTATTATGAGATGCTGAATAGTTTCCAGGAGTATTTCATCCATTTCCGCCTTTAAATGATTGCTCCACTATATAGGGGAGGGAGTCATGAATTTGTAAGAAAACCTTAGATCATTCTCAGAGTTTAAAGTTTTATGCTCTCTTTTGGTTCTAGAAATAACTTCCAAACTTATCGAGTTTTATCTCGTGTTACTCAAACAATCGAAACTTATAACCCTTGTGGTGTAGCGCTTGTTATCTTCGTAGTCTTGGTTCGTTCCAGATTTGTGTTACGAGCGAAGCGTCATA
>CM075305.1:10500894-10516450 GCA_037672795.1 Lagerstroemia speciosa
CCATTTAGGAAGGTTATTTTTGATGTAATATTGCACTTTGGCCTATTTAAAGGCTAGTGCTTGCCCTTGGACGGATGGGGATCAGTTTTATTCATTAATGAAGTGTGAGATTTTATTCTCTTTGGTTCTTTGAAGAACTATTAGAACTTATCGGAGTATTCCGTGGCGTTCATCCCCGACTTATCAATCAACCTTTCCATAGTTGATTGTGGCGTCTTCACTATACCAAGGTTCTTACCTCTTTATAGGTAATGGGTCAAGGTTCCACCATTCGAGCTTGACAAGGACACGTTTCCTGGGAACCTTAGTCGTATACGGGTTTCGTCACAAGTTGGTGAGGTTCATATCATACTTGATATTGGGTTTCATCACGGTGTTGGCGAGGTTCGCATCACACCACGAGGGTTATAAGTTTCGATTGTTTGAATAACACGAGATAAAACTCGATAGGTTTGGAAGTTATTTCAAGAACCGAAAGAGAGCAGAGAACTTTCAACTCCGAGAATGATCAAAGGTTTTCTTACAAATTCGTGGCTCTGTCCCCTATATAATAGAGCAATCATTTAAAAGAGGAAATGGATGAAATACTCATGGAAACTATTCAGCATCTCATAATAAACAACTCCCCCACATGTAAACTACTCAGAATCCCGAAATAAGTAACTGTGCCCATGCAAACTTCAGTCATGAATATATTCTTCCAATCATGAGCATTATGCCTCAATCTGCACCTGGGCTTATCTCGCTCTTTCCTTTCCGAGAATCAGCCCAAGGTTCTTCAATGAGTTCATTTAGTGCATCCTTGAATCGCGTCGCCCCTAAGTTTTGCAACCGAACCTTCTGAATTTGATAAATGGACTGTTGTAGCTCCAACCTTAAGCCGATGATCAGCACCTTGATGTGCGTCAGATGACACAAAGCACACTGACAACAGATGGACAAAACCCCAAGAACGAGAAGACAAGGGTTTGTGCTTGACTCGTAACCTAGATCTGGAACGAACCAAGACTACGAAGACAACAAACGCCACACCACGAGGGTTATAAGTTTCGATTGTTTGAGTAACACGAGATAAAACTGGATAAGTTTGGAAGTTACTTCAAGAACCAAAAGAGAGCATAAAACTTTCAACTCCGAGAATGATTAAAAGTTTTCTTACAAATTCATGGCTCCCTCCCCTATATAATCCAACAATCATTTAAAAGAGGAAATGGATGAAATACTCATGGAAACTATTCAGCATCTCATAATAAACAACTCCCCCACATGTAAACTACTCAGAATCCCGAAATAAGCAACTGTGCACATGCAAACCTCAATCATGGATATTTTCTTCCAATCATGAGCATTATGCCTCGATCTGCACCTGGGCTTATCTCAATCTCTGCTTTCCGAGAATCAGCCCAATGTTCTTCAATTAGTCCATTTAGTGCTTTCTTGAATCCCTTCGCCACTAAGTTTTACAACCAAACCTTCCAGATTTGACAAATGAACTGTTGTAGCCCCAGTCTTAAGCCCATGATCAGCACCTTGATGTGCGTCAGATGACACAAAACACACTGACAACAGATGGACAAAGCCCCAAGAACGAGAAGACAAGGGTTTGCGCTTGACTCGTAATCCAGATATGGAACGAACAAAGGCTACAAAGACAAGAAATGCCACACCACGAGGGTTGTAAGTTTCGATTGTTTTAGTAACACTAGATGAAGCTCGATAAGTTTGGAAGTTATTTCAAGAACCAAAAGAGAGCAGAAAACTTTCAACTCCGATAATGATCAAAGGTTTTCTTACAAATTCGTGGCTCCCTCCCCTATATAATGGAGCAATCATTTAAAAGAGGAAATGGATTAAATACTCATGAAAACTATTCAGCCTCTCATAATAAACAACTTCCACACATGTAAACTACTCAGAATCCCGAAATAAGCAACTGTGCACATGCAATCTTCAGTCATGGATATATTCTTCCAATCATGAGCATTATGCCTCGATCTGCACTTGGACTTATCTCAGTTTCTCCTTTCCGAGAATCAGCCCAATGTTCTTCAATTAGTCCATTTAGTGCTTTCTTGAATCCCTTCACCACTAAGTTTTGCAACCGAAACTTCTGGATTTGACAAATGGACTGTTGTAGCCCCAATCTTAAGCCTATGATCTGCACTTTGACGTGCATCAGATGACACAAAACACACTGACAACAGATGGACAAAACCCCAAGAACAAAAAGACAAGGGTTTGCGCTTGACTCGTAACCCAGATCTGGAATGAACAAAGACTACGAAGACAAGAAACGCCGCACAACGAGGGTTATAAGTTTGGATTGTTTGAGTAACATGAGATAAAACTCGATAAGTTAGGAAGTTAATTCAAGAACCAAAAGAGAGCAGAAAACTTTCAACTCCGAGAATGATCAAAGGTTTTCTTACAAATTCGTGGCTCCCTCCCCTATATAATGGAGCAATCATTTAAAAGAGGAAATAGATAAAATACTCATGGAAACTATTCAGGATCTCATAATAAACAACTCCCCCACATGTAACTACTCAGAATCCCGAAATAAGTAACTGTGCCCATCCAAACTTCAGTCATGAATATATTCATCCAATCATGAGCATTATGCCTCGATCTACACCAGGGCTTAACTTGGTCTCTCCTTTCCAAGAATCAGCCCAATGTTCTTCAATTAGTTCATTTAGTGCATTCTTGAATCGCTTCGCCCCTAAGTTTTGCAACCGAACCTTCTGGATTTGATAAATGGACTGTTGTAGCCCCAACCTTAAGCCGATGATCAGCACCTTGATGTGCGTCAGATGACACAAAACACACTGACAACAGATGGACAAAACGCCAAGAACGAGAAGACAAGGGTTTGCGCTTGACTCGTAACCCAGATCTAGAGCGAACCAAGAATACGAATACAACAAACGCCACACCACGAGGGTTGTAAATTTTGATTGTTTGAGTAACACGAGATAAAACTCGATAAGTTTGGAAGTTACTTCAAGAACCAAAAGAGAGTAGAAAACTTTCAACTCCGAGAATGATCAAAAGTTTTCTTGCAAATTCGTGGCTCCCTCCCCTATATAATGGAGCAATCATTTAAAAGAGAAAATGGATGAAATACTCATGGAAACTATTCAGCATCTGATAATAAACAACTCCCCCACATGTAAACTGCTCAGAATCCCGAAATAAGTAACTGTGCACATGCAAACTTCAGTCATGGATATATTCTTCCAATCATGAGCATTATGCCTCGATCTGCAACTGGGCTTTTCTCAACCTCTGCTTTTCGAGAATCAGCCCAATGTTCTTCAATTAGTCCATTTAGTGCTTTCTTGAATCCCTTCGCCCCTAAGTTTTGCAACCGAACCTTCTGGATTTGGCAAATGGATTGTTGTAGCCACAACCTTAAGCCAATGATCGGCACCTTCATGTGCGTCAGATGACACAAAACAGACTAACAACAGAAGGACAAAACCCCAAGAAAAAGAAGACAAGGGTTTGCGCTTGACTCGTAACCTAGATCTGGAACGAACAAAGACTACGAAGACAAGAAATGCCACACCACGAGGGTTATAAGTTTCGATTGTTTGAGTAACACGAGATGAAGCTCGAGAAGTTTGGAAGTTATTTCAAGAACCAAAAGAGAGCAGAAAACTTTCAACTCCGATAATGATCAAATGTTTTCTTACAAATTCGTGGCTCCCTGCCCTATATAATGGAGCAATCATTTAAAAGAGGAAATGGATGAAATACTCATGAAAACTATTCAGCATCTCATAATAAACAACTTCCTCATATGTAAACTACTCAGAATCTCGAAATAAGCAACTGTGCAAGTGCAAACTTCAGTCATGGGTATATTCTTCCAATCATGAGCATTATGCCTCAATCTGCACTTGGGCTTATCTCGGTCTCTCCTTTCCGAGAATCAGCCTAATGTTCTTCAATTAGTCCTTTTAGTGCATTCTGAAATTGCTTCGCCCCTAAGTTTTGCAACCGAACCTTCTGGATTTGATAAATGGACTGTTGTAGCTCCAACCTTAAGTCGATGATCAACACCTTGAAGTGCGTCGATGACACAAAACACACTGACAAAAGATGGACAAAACCCCAAGAACGAGAAGACAAGGGTTTGCGCTTGACTCGTAACCCAAATATGGAACGAACCAAGACTACGAAGACAAGAAACGCCACACCACGAGGGTTATAAGTTTCGATTGTTTGAGTAACACGAGATAAAACTCGATAAGTTTGGAAGTTACTTCAAGAACCAAAAGAGAGCAGAAAACTTTCAACTCCGAGAATGATCAAAGGTTTTCTTACAAATTCGTGGCTCCCTCCCTTATATTGAAAGTTGTGATCAATTTGCCTATCAATGACATCAATGGAGAAGCATTCATTAGATATTGGATCCATGGAACGGAATACTTTAAAAGTCACCTTTTCCTTATCAACCCTCATTGTTAGCTCTCCTTTCTCCACGTCTATCAATGCATGACCTGTAGCTAAGAAAGGTCTTCCAAGAATAATAGGGATATTTCTATCCTCCTCATAATCAAGAACAATGAAATTGACAGGAAAGATAAACTTATCAATTTTTACAAGAACATCTTCAATTACTCCACGAGCATATGCAATTGATCGATCTGCAAATTGAAGAGTAATAGATTTAGGTTTCACTTCTCCTATTCCTAGATATCTAAAAACCGAATAAGGCATCAGATTAATACTAGCACCAAGATCACATAATGCCTTACCTTCAAAATCTTTACCTATAGAGCAAGGGAGAGTGAAACTACCTGGATCCTTGAGTTTTTTAGGTAGCTTACGTTGAAGGATTGCACTAAACTCTTCGGTTAGAGCCACGGTCTCATAGTCGCCAAGCCTACGCTTCTTTGAGATGATTTCTTTCATGAATTTGACGTAGTTCGGCATCTGTTCAAGAGCTTCAATAAAAGGAATATTAATATGCAATTTTTTGAAAATATCCAAGAACTTACAAAATTGTTGCTCGATTTTCTCCTTTTGAGCTCTTTGAGGGAAAGGGAGAGGTGGATAGGTTCGAATCGGCTTCGATGTGCTGGTCTTAGGTTGGTTGATGTTGCTATCTTGAAGTGCTTCAACTAGGGGGTCATTGCTGACTCTTTCTTGGTCCACAATCATAGACTGCGGTCTATTCAGTGTGCCTTTGTCCTTGTCTTGTTGGACCATAGTCTCAGGCCATTGTCTAACCTCCTCGAGCGGGTTGTTCAGTTCTTTCCCACTTCGAAGTGTGATGGCATTCGCTTGTTCATGTCCTTGACCTCTTGGATTGATCTCCGTGTCGCTTGGTAATACTCCAATAGGTCGGGAGTTGATTGCTTGAGCAAGCTGACTGATTTGAGTCTCCACATTGCACATCTGTGATTGCAAGATAACAATTTGATTAGAATTTGATTGCACAGCAGCATGTGTCTCTTGTGAAGATTTCATAAAATTAATGAAAGTCTCTTCTAATCTAGTGATGTGATCCAAATCCAAAGGTTGTTGTTTCTGAGTTGGTTGGAACCCCGGTGATGGATTAGCCACATTGTTATTGTTGGCATAGGAGAAGTTGGGATGATTTCTCCAACCCGAATTGTACGTGTTTGAGTGCGGATTATTCCTCGGGTTGCCTCCAATGTAGTTGGCCATCTCTTGAAATCCTTGCACTGGTTCCATGGATGTTCCTTCCTCGGTGGTTCCATGGCCTTGCCCCGCTGCTTGGCTCTTCCATGATGTTACCTCTTTGAACAAAGCATCCATCTTTGCAGAGAGGGATGTTACAGCATCGATTGAATGTATCCCAGTAACTCCGCGCCCCATTGTCCTCTCGGATGGCCATTGGTAGCCATTTCGTGCCATCTCCTCGAGCAATTCATAGGCTTCCTCGAGGTACTTGTTCATGATCGAACCACCTACAGGAGCATCAAGAGAAGATCGACAGTTTTCTAATAAACCATTATAAAAAATCTGTACCAATGTCCAAATCTCAATGCCGTGATGTGGGCATGCTCGTTGCAGCTCCTTGAACCGCTCCCATATTTCGTAGAAAGATTCTAATGGTTGCTGCTTAAAAGTCATAATGTCGTTCTTGAGCTTCATCGTTTTGGATGGTGAAAAATATTGAGCCAAAAACTTCTCGGTGATTCCCTCCCATGTGTTGAGAGTGCTCGATGGGAGTGAAAGCAGCCACGACTTCGCCTTGTCCTTGAGAGAGAAGGAGAAAAGAGACATGCGGATGTACTTGGGGGAGACTCCATTAAATTGGGAAGTGTCACATATCTCCAAGAACTTTGCTAAATGCACATGGGGGTCTTCATTCAATGCTCCTTCAAAAGAACATGAGGTTTGCAACATTTGAATCACCGATGGTTTGATTTCAAATGTGTGGGCTTGCGCCGGTGGCTTGACAATGCTCGACTAATTTAGAAATTGGGGTTGTGCATACTCCTTGATTGTTTTCCGAAGTTGCTGTGGTACTACTTCACCTCCGTGCCTGTGCTCCATGGCTTCTCAAGGTTGCCCTTGCTCTCTTAGCCTTCTTCGAAGAGTTCATTCAATTTTCGGATCAGGTTGAAGTAGCTCTCTTTGGTCTCTTCTTCTCATGCAAGATAGAAAATCTCACCTAAACAGACAACAAGAGAAACAAGTGAAATAAAGAAAAACAACTTGGTCGAAGAACAATTACTTGGTATTAGGTTAGCAGAAAAAGAATCCTCGGCAACGGCGCCAAAAACTTGTTGCGAGTGATTGTGGTGATGCACGCAAGTATACTATCGCAGACTAGTAATGCAGAGTGAATAGAGTATCGTTCTCACGAGAACTCTTCTACTAAGTACTAAAATTGGCACAACTAATACCAAGCCAAGTCAATTGAGTCAATTGAGTAGAGTGCATGTAATTAAAAAAACAGAAAGTAAACAGACAGAAATCAGTCGATGAAAAGCTGCTAAGGTTCACAACTTCACCCATTCTAGTCTTAAGCAAGAATCCCTCTTTCACACAATTAATTCTGTCATGTTATTAACCTAGGGTTCTAGGGTTTCGCCACTTCCATCGTACGCATCTTCCGATGTCATACGAATGTACCTAAGTGAAAGACACTAATCCACTCTATTCCTAGGGATTAATGTTGAAAGGCCAAACTAAACCACAAATGGCTATCTAGAGTGCCCACCATCTTCCGACGTGCTCGCACGAATGACCTCACCTGCTGGCATAAGCTAACCTAGATTATGCAATCTCTAGCATGACCTTGATTCCCTCTTCTGAGGCTCCTCGTTGTCTCAAGTTCGATCTCGTGGTTGATTAGGCCAAAAGAAAGCATGAAATACGAAATTGCTTAAATAAGACGAAGGTGGCGTACCTCGACAGAATCATACATGTGAAAGAAAAGAACTCTACTGAAGACATAGAAAAGGTTTCATTGATTCCCCTAGGAATCTAGAGGTTTAGTTCCACATATTCGAATAAACTACAATAGTTAAAAGAGAAGACAACATAATGAAAATCAGAAGAAAAAGGACAAAAAGAACTCTAAATGATGAAGCCGAATCTCCCGATCTCGACTTTAGAAGTGTTGTTGTCGTCCCTCTTCTTGTGTTGTAGTAGGTGCCTTTTTCTCCCACTCTTGTGTGTGTGTGTGTGTGTGTGTGTGTGTGTGTGTGTGTATGTATGTATGTACATGTATATCCCTCTTTGTTGGGGATGCACCACTATATATAGAGTAATTGCACTCCCTCCTTTCTTGATTTAATCAGTGTGGGATGAAAGGTTGAGGGTCCCACCATTCTTCAAAGTAGTCTGAGTCTTTTTCGCCGAATTCCTCTCAGTAGACCACGGTCTAGCCAAAATGCCTCAGTAGACCGTGGTCTATAGCCGCGGTCTATTCTCTGTTTTGCGCGCAGTTTTTTTCTTTTGGCCATAACTTCCTCGTTTCAGCTCCGATTTGGGATTCGTTTGATGAGTTTGGAATCTTGACTCGACAAGCTTTCCAATGACATATTATTTTCCATATTTTTCATACATGGATTGTGATAAATTCCCTCCAAAATTTGCTGCATCAAACAAGCCAAGTCTCTGAACATGTGTTCTTCCTTCCTTGCACATCAAACAACTCCCAGTAGTATTTAATCCATACCTAGAGGTCTGAAAGCTATCATTTATAACCATTTAATCTCAATGATGAAAAGCTATGCAATTGACCTCTAAATGTATAGGAAGTGGCCTCAAACATAGAATTCTAGGTCGGGAATGGATAAACAAATCGTACAAATCATTATATCAACAGTAAGAACCTTGGTATATTGAAGACGCTATAATTAATTATGGAAGGGTTGATTGATAGGTCGGGGTTGAATGCCACGGATTACTCCAATAAGTTCGATGGTTCTAATGAACCAAATAAAATAAGAATTTACTCTTATTGATCCATTATCTAAATGAATGAAAAAAACAATGTAACCCTCTTGGGTATTTATAAACTCCTAATAAAAATATAAAAGATGCAAATAAATCCTAATAACTATCCTAAAGATATGGTAAATATGACCTAAATATATCCAAAAGATATCTTATGGATATTACTAGGAAACCGCAATATTTGCTAAAGATAACAAAAATATACTCTCCTAATTTATTTAAATTGTAATATGTTAGATACATTTAGCAAATATAAGCAAATATTGCTCGATATCTTATTGCTCGTTTTGATCTTCCTTATCTTGTAGCTGATATTGACTTCCATTCTTGGTATCTTTGTCTCGATTCACATCAACTCACTCTTGCCTTTTCCCACTCGATTATGTCTCATTAGCTCTTAATCGAACTCTATAACAAATCAAAACAATTCTAAATGAGAGAATCCAATCGAAACTCCTCATGGCAGAAACTTGAGGGAAAATGGAAGAGTAGACTGTTCAAAAGTAAGTGAAAACAAGAATTGGAATATTGAAGTTACTCCTACTGATCCAACAATACTCAGACTTGCATCAAGCAAAATCAAGGCAGAAAATATAAGAGAAAATGGAAGATTAGAGGATTTTGAGAATAAGAGAGAACAAAGTGGAATATTGAATTTACTTTCAATGATTCAATGTGACTCATACTTGCACAATCAGATTCTTCTTCTTCTTTTTGCTAATTTGATTTTTTCTTCTTTTTCTTTTTGATGAATTTTTATCTCTTTTTTTTGAACCACAAGTAAAAGATAGATATAGCGCTTGCCTCTGAACCGAAGCTCTGATACCAGATGACATGAACCTCATTGACAACAGCGATGAAACTTGGGAACAATGATGGATAGAACCCCAAGAACGAGAATATAAGGGTTTGAGGCTTGACCCATAACCAAGACCGGGAACGAACCAAGACTACAAAGACAAGAAACACCGCACCACGTTGGTGATAAGTTTCGATTGTTTGAACGCACACAAGATAAAACTCGATAAGTTCAGAAGTTCTCTCAAGAACCAAAAGATAGCACAAAACTTTCAATTCTGAGAATGATCAAAGGTGCCTACAAATTCATAACTCCCTCCCTTATATAATGGGAGCAATCATATAGAAGGGGCAGTGCATGAAATACTCATGGAAACTACTCAGATCCCATAATAAATAACTCCCCCAAATGGAAACTACTCAGTATCCCATAATAAACAACTCCGCACATGAAAACTATAGTCATGGATATATTATTCCAATCATGTGAATTAGAACTTGATCTGCACTTGGGCTTATCTCGGTTTCTCCTTTCCGATAATCAACCCAATGTTCTTCAATTGCTCTATTTAGTGCTTCCTTGAATCACTTCACCCGAAATTTGTAACCGACCTTCTAGAAGTGACAAATGCTCTCTTGTCGCTCCAGCCTTAAGGCGATGATGAGCACCTTGATGTGCATCATTCTCCCCCTCTTGAGATGGATTTGACCTCAAATCATCACCTGCATCAAAAGGAGACAAGTCAGCAACATTAAACATAGTATGTACACCATACTCACCTGGCAAATCAAGGGTGTAGGCATTATCATTGATGCACTCCACCACTTGAAATGGTCCATCACCCCAAGTAGGAGTTTAGAACGTCATTTCTCTGGAAACCGCTCCTTCCATAGGTGCAACCAAACCCAATCTCCCGGCTCAAACGCTACCTTCTTGCGCCCTTTGTTGGCTTGATGAACATATTGCTGGATCTTTCTCTCAATATTGAATTGTTCTCGTTCATGAATTTGCTTCACGAATTCAGCCTTCTTGCCATCTAGGTTCACATGCTCACTCACAGGTAAAGAATCAAATCAAATGGTGATAACAGATTGAATCCATAAACAAGTTCAAATGGCAAAAACTGAGTTGCAGAATGTATGCTTCTATTGTAAGCAAATTCAACATGCGGTAAACAATCCTCCCATGTTTTCAAATTCTTTTTAATGATAGCACGGAATAAGAAGGACAAAGTTCGATTACCAACTTCAGCCTGTCTATCGGTTTGGGGATAACAAGTAGTAGAGAACAACAATGTAGTCCCCAACTCCCCCCACAAAGTCTTCCAAAAGTAACTTAAAAACTTTGCATCCCTATCAGAGACAATAGTTCTAGGCATGCCCTACAACCTAACAACCTCTCTAAAGAACAAATCAGCCACATGTGATGCATCTTCAATTTTATGACATGGAATAAAATGAGCCATCTTGGAAAACCTATCTCTACCACGACAAAAACCGAGTCTCTCCCCGTCTTAGTCCTAGGTAAACCCAAAACAAAGTCCATCGATGACACCAAAGTTCAAGCAATTTTTTTTCAAACAAGCAATTATGGAAATTGGTGTGCTACTGAGCCAGTTCAATGGATGCCAGCTAATCTCCTTGGCAAGGAAAGAGCAATTAATGAAGATTGGTGCCAGCGATAACCCAAAATTCGTCCAACCTATGCATGGAGGGCTGTTTCATGCACTCATCATTTATCTTGGGAGTTTTCTTCTCATTTTGGGCAGACTTGAATATTGTAACCATAGAACTCTTTGAGTTTTCTCTTTTATCTCTGTATTTCTTGGATTCCATCTGAGAGTGGTGAGTCACATTTGGGTCTATATCCATGCTTTCAATTCTTTAGGGTGGTGAGCTCTGTATCTCTTTGAGAATTCAAGCTTGGTGGTGACCTTTTATCCACTTGTTCTTCCATCAAATCCCTTTTCATCTTTCGTTGCTTCGATTCTTGTTCCTAGTATCAATTTGGTGTCAAAGCTTAAGGCTATGGACCATGGCAAGGCAGAGTGAGAGCGATGTTGCTGAAGGTCGAGGTCTTCAAGATCATGTTGAATCCCTAAGGTTGCAGCTCCAACAATTGCAACAAAGTTTTCAAGAGAAAGATGAGATCATTCAAGTGCTGAGAATATCCACACCCGAGAGAGTTGAGAAGATTTCGTGCAAGAATGGATGACCGAGACGGGTGTTGCATGATTTCAAGAGTAGTGCCTGCAAGTGTACGTATCGCCAACAAGTAATAAGAGTAAGTAGAGTATCGTTCCCACGAGGATAAAAAAATATTGAGCACAAACTTAGAACACAAAGTACCAAGCCAAACCGTACAGTAATTGGGAGGATTGCAGAAATAGCAAGAAAGGAAGTAAAAGCAGATAATACAAAGAAAACTGAAATATCTTTATACGAACTTGACAAGGAAACGATTCTAGGAGTTCAGTCTCACTTAGGTCTATTTCAATCCTCTTGGACTTAATTAACCAGATCAAGTTAGACGTCCTTTTCTCCTATCCACTGGTTCTAAAGTCACCTAATTTGACTCTCATCATAACTAGGATATATCCCTAGGATGATCCTAGCACACTCTATCTCTAGCTAGTTAGAATTAGGGGACCAAGGTTCTTGTCTGTAACCGTGTTTGGGATGCCTAGGGTGATGGCTACCCCTCATGATGCAAATCAAGACATGGTGCAAGAGATGCGGTTAGAGTTCCAAACGGGCCAATCACAAGGGCATGCGCCAAGAAGTTTAAACTCAAGCGAATCCAACAAAGCATGCCAAAGCAAGTCCGCACGTGCCAGTGTTGTGCCTATCAACTCGCAAGAGGACGGATCGCAAGTAGTAAGCCCGGTGGGCGGGTATCGCTCCCGTGAGCATTAAAGCCTATCAAGCACGAATTTAGAGCACCAAATAGCAAGCCAAACCACACGATAGTTGAGAGAATGCAGAAACAGCTAGAAACAGAAGTAAAATCAGACAACCTACAGAAAACAAAGATAGCTTTATACGATTTCGACAAGAAAACAATAGGGATTCAGCTTCACTTAGGTCTATTTCAATCCTTTAAAACTTAATTAACTGGATCAAGTCAAGTGTCCTCTTCTCCTATCCACAAGTTCGAAAGTCACCTAATCCGACTCTCGTCGTAACTAGGATGTATCCCTAGTATGATCCTAACCCACTCTATCTCTAGGTAGTTAGAATTAAGGTACCAAATGTCATGTTCGTAACCGTATCAGGATGCCTAGGGTGATGGCTACCTCTCGGGCCTTCTCACATGTCTCTTCTACTCTTAGAATGACTAATCTACCTCTCGAACAATTATTCCTAAGCTATGTTTACTTAGGCTACGGGATTCTCACTCTCATGTTTCCTCACCGTCCCTTAGATTGATTCATCGAGTTAGCCAGACATCAACAAATGCATGAAGTACAGTAAACATAAGTGATTTGCCACTTGATTCTCTTATCCCTTCCGGTCCCGAATCTCAAGGTCAAACTTTTGTAGAAGAAGGACCCATCGGATGAGCCTGGGCTTTGCATTCTTCTTTTGGATCAGATACTTGATTGCTGCATGATCAGTAAACACAGTAAGTTCAGTGCAAATCAAGGATGGAAGATTCTGTTTCTTCTTTGGCCTAGAGTTGTACCTACTACAAAATCACTTGCATCGCACATTAGTCCAAAGGGTAAAGACCAATCCGGGCAACTATGATGGGTGCAGAAACAAGTCTTGCCTTCAATTCAGTAAAAGCCTGCAAGAAATCATTGTTAAACACAAAACGGACATCCTTTTCTAAGAGGTTACACAATGGTTTTGCTATTTTTGAAAAGTCCTTGATAAACCTTCTATAGAAACTGGCATGTCCTAAGAAACTCCTAACACCTTTGACATTTTTCGGTGGTGGCAACTTTTCAATTAAAGCAATCTTGGCCCTATCTACCTCCATGCCTTTTTTAGAATTTTTATGCCCCAAAACTATTCCTCTTTTACCATAAAATGACATTCTTTCCAATTAAAAAACAAGGTTAGTTTCCTCACATCTTTTAAGGACAAGAGACAGATTAGCCAAACATTCATCAAATGAGTTGCCATACACCGAAAAATCATCCATAAAAACTTCAATGCACTTTTCAATCAAATCAAAAAATATCGACATCATACATCTCTGAAAAGTGGCCGGTGCATTACACAACCCAAATGGCATTCGCTTGAATGCAAATGCGCCATAAGGGCACATAAAGGTGGTTTTCTCTTGATTCTCAGGAGTTATAGCAATTTGGTTATAACCTGAATAGCCATCTAAGAAACAAAAATATTCCCTACTTGCAAGTCTATCAAGCATCTCATCAATAAAGGGAAGTGGAAAATGATCCTTACGTGTGGCCTTGTTTGGCTTGCGGTAGTCCATGCATATTCTCCATCCTATCATAGTTCTAGTTGGAATCAACTCATTACCTTCATTAACTATGACTGTCATTCCGCCTTTCTTAGGCACACACTGTACTGGACTTACCCATTTACTGTCGAGATAGGAAAGATTATACCTGCATCGAGCCATTTGAGGGTCTCCTTCTTAACTACCTCCTTCATGATAGGATTAAGCCTCCTGCATCTTTCTATCGACTGCTTGTGGTTTTCTTTGAGCAAGATCTTGTGCATGCATATCGAGGGGTTGATTCCTTAGATATCAGCTATGGTCGACCAATTGCTTTCATGTGGTTCCGAAGAACTCGAAGGAGTTTTTCTTCCTGTACGGATGTTAAATCGGATGCAACAATAATAGGAAGTGTGGAAGAGGTGCCAAGGAAAGCGTACCTTAAATATTCTGGTAAGGGCTTCAGTTCCAGTTCTGGTGGTTCTTGAATGGAGGGCTTTAAAGAATTAGGTCTGGCCTCCAAAGGTTCGAATATGACACATTCTAGTGGTAGCACGGGGTAGGACTCCAATATCTTGAGGACCTCTTGCAGATCTTGATCATCTGAAGATGACTTCCCGACTAGAACCATTTTGAGAGGATCCTCCAATGTTATCTCATGGACGACTGTCCTAGTCACCTGTTCACATACATTAATGGAGAGAACTTCATCAGGTTCACTAGGATATTTCAATACATTATAAACATTAAATGTTAGTTCCCGGCCTTTCACACTCATAGTCAATTCTCCTTTCTGCACATCTATTAGTGCCCGCCAGTCGCCAAGAATGGGCGACCCAAAATTATCAGAATGTTGCTATCCTCGTCATAATCCAAAACAATGAAATCAATAGGGAATATGAATTTGTCTACTTTAACTAGAACATCCTCCACAATTCCTAAGGGATAAGCTAATGATCTATCAGCTAATTGCAGAGTTACAGTAGTTGGCTTAACCTCTCCTACCCCTAATTCCCTGAATACAGTATAAGGTATCAGATTAATGCTAGCACCCAAATCACATAATGCCTTACCTTCGAAGTTTTTACCAATGGAACAAGGGATAGACTCCTTGGGTCTCTGAGCTTTGGAGGAAGCTTTTTCTAAAGGATTGCACTTGCCTTTTCTGTTAGCGCAACAGTTTCGTAATCGGCAAGCTTCCTCTTTCGTGAAAGGATATCCTTCATGAACTTGGCATAACTCGGCATTTGCTCCAATACTTCTGCAAAAGGGATGTTAATGTGCAGTTTACAGAATGCATCAAAATTCTTACGAAATTGAAACTCAGATTGATCCCGCTTTGCTCTTTGTGGATATGGTAATGGAGGGTATGTCAGAGTAGGCTTGTTGGTGCTCTCTTCCTTTCCTCGAGTCATTCTTGATGGATGTGGATTGCTACTTTCCACCTGGGAGTTGGTTGTGGCATTCTGGTCATTCTGGTCATTCTGGTCCCGGGGCACCTCGGTGTGGCTAGTGGGTACCGCTGTGTGCCTATCTCCCGTGTCTTCTGGTCTGCTCTGCATCCTTGTGGGTTCATTTGTTGGGTACCTGGAGACCGCGGTGCTGCAATCTGTGGACCGTGGTGCTGCATGTCTTCCCACCGCGGTGGACTCTTGGGACACCAAGTGTGCTTCATTGTTTCACCATATGCTAGAGGGTTGTTCTCTTCTGTTTTGACATCAGGTTGGCTGCGATATAATCCTACCTTTTTCCCACTTCTCAGCAGATAGCATTCACGTGCTCAGATCCGCCTCCCCTTGGATTCATCTTAGTGTTGCTTGGAAGTGATCCTTGTGCCCGGACTCCAACAGCTTGAGCAATTTGTCCTAGTTGAGTTTCCATGTTCTCCATTTG
>CM075305.1:10516950-10562467 GCA_037672795.1 Lagerstroemia speciosa
ACACAAAACACACTGACAAAAGATGGACAAAACCCCAAGACGAGAAGACAAGGGTTTGCGCTTGACTCGTAGCCCAGATCTGGAACGAACCAAGACTACGAAGACAAGAAACGCCACACCACGAGGGTATAAGTTTCGATTGTTTGAGTAAACACGAGATAAAACTCGATAAGTTTGGAAGTAACTCCACGAACCAAAAGAGAGCAGAAAACTTTCAACTCCGAGAATGATCAAAGGTTTTCTTACAAATTCGTGGATCCCACCCCTATATAATAGAGTAATCATTTAAAAGAGGAAATGGATGAAATACTCATGGAAACTATTCTGCATCTCATAATAAACAACTCCCCCACATGTAAACTACTCAGAATCCTGAAATAAGCAACTGTACACATGCAAACTTCAGTCATGGATATATTCTTCCAATCATGAGCATTACGCCTCGATCTGCACCTGGGCTTATCTCGGTCTCTCCTTTCCGAGAATCAGCCCAATGTTCTTCAATTAGTCCATTTAGTGCATTCCTAATCGCTTCGCCCCTAAGTTTTGCAACCGAACCTTCTGGATTTGACAAATGGACTGTTGTAGCCCCAACCTTAAGCCGATGATCAGCACCTTGATGTGCGTCAGATGACACAAACACAAAGACAAAAGATGGACAAAACCCCAAGAACGAGAAGACAAGGGTTTGCGCTTGACTCGTAACCCAGATCTGGAACGAACCAAGACTACGAAGATAAGAGAAACGCCACACCACGAGGGTTATAAGTTTCGATTGTTGAGTAACACGAGATAAAACTCGATAAGTTTGGAAGTATTTCGAGAACCAAAAGAGAGCAGAAAACTTTCAACTCCGAGAATGATCAAAGGTTTTCTTACAAATTCGTGGCTCCCTCCCCATATAATGGAGCAATCATTTAAAAGAGGAAATGCATGAAATACTCATGAAAACTATTCAACATCACGTAATAAACAACACCCCCACATGTAAACTACTTAGAATCCCGAAATAAGCAACTGTGCACATGCACACTTCAGTCATGGATATACTCTTCCAATCATGAGCATTATGCCTCGATCTGCACCTGGGGTTATCTCGGTGTCTCCTTTCCGAGAATCAATTAGTCCATTTAGTGCATTCTTGAATTGCTTCGCCCCTAAGTTTTGCCACCGAACCTTCTGCATTTGACAAATGGACTGTCGTGGCCCCAACCTTAAGCTGATGATCAGCACCTTAATGTGCATCAGATGACACAAAACACAATGACAAAAGATGGACAAAACCCCAAGAATGAGAAGACAAGGGCTTGCACTTGACTCGTAACCCAGATCTGGAACGAACCAAGACTACGAAGACAAGAAACACCACACCACGAGGGTTATAAGTTTCAATTGTTTGAGTAACACGAGATAAAACTCGATAAGTTTGGAAGTTACTGCAAGAACCAAAAGAGAGCAGAAAACTTTCACCTCCGAGAATGATCAAAGGTTTTCTTACAAATTCGTGGCTCCCTCCCCTATATATGGAGCAATCATTTAAAAGAGGAAATGGATGAAATACTCATGAAAACTATTCAGCATCTCATAATAAACAACTCCCCCACATGTAAACTACTCAGAATCCCGAAATAAGCAACTGTGCACATGCAAACTTCAGTCATGGATATATTCTTCCAATCATGAGCATTATGCCTCGATCTGCACCTGGGCTTATCTCGGTCTCTCCTTTCCGAGAATCAGCCCAATGTTCTTCAATTAGTCCATTTAGTGCATTCCTGAATTGCTTCGCCCCTAAGTTTTGCAACCGAACCTTCTGGATTTGACAAATGGACTGTTGTAGCCCCAACCTTAAGCCGATGATCAACACCTTGATGTGCGTCAGATGACACAAAACACACTGACAACAGATGGACAAAACCCCAAGAATGAGAAGACAAGGGTTTGCGCTTGACTCGTAACCCAGATCTGGAACGAACCAAGACTACGAAGACAAGAAACGCCACACCACGAGGGTTATAAGTTTCGATTGTTTAGTAACACGAGATAAACTTGATAAGTTTGGAAGTTTCTTCAAGAACCAAAAGAGAGCAGAAAACTTTCAACTCCGAGAATGATCAAAGGTTTTCTTACAAATTCGTGGCTCCCTCCCCTATATAATGGAGCAATCATTTAAAAGAGGAAATGGATGAAATACTCATGGAAACTACTCAGCATCTCATAATAAACAACTCCCCCACATGTAAACTACTCAGAATCCCGAAATAAGCAACTGTGCACATGCAAACTTCAGTCATGGATATATTCTTCCAATCATGAGCATTATGCCTCGATCTGCACCTGGGCTTATCTCGGTCTCTCCTTTCCGAGAATCAGCCCAATGTTCTTCAATTAGTCCATTTAGTGCATTCCTGAATCGCTTCGCCCCTAAGTTTTGCAACCGAACCTTCTGGATTTGACAAATGGACTGTTGTAGCCCCAACCTTAAGCCGATGATCAGCACCTTGATGTGCGTCAGATGACACAAAACACACTGACAAAAGATGGACAAAACCCCAAGACGAGAAGACAAGGGTTTGCGCTTGACTCGTAACCCAGATCTGGAACGAACCAAGACTACGAAGACAAGAAACGCCACACCACGAGGGTTATAAGTTTCGATTGTTTGAGTAACACGAGATAAAACTCGATAAGTTTGGAAGTTACTCCAAGAACCAAAAGAGAGCAGAAAACTTTCAACTCCGAGAATGATCAAAGGTTTTCTTACAAATTCGTGGCTCCCTCCCCTATATAATGGAGCAATCATTTAAAAGAGGAAATGGATGAAATACTCATGGAAACTATTCAGCATCTCATAATAAACAACTCCCCCACATGTAAACTACTCAGAATCCCGAAATAAGCAACTGTGCACATGCAAACTTCAGTCATGGATATATTCTTCCAATCATGAGCATTATGCCTCGATCTGCACCTGGGCTTATCTCGGTCTCTCCTTTCCGAGAATCAGCCCAATGTTCTTCAATTAGTCCATTTAGTGCATTCCTGAATCGCTTCGCCCCTAAGTTTTGCAACCGAACCTTCTGGATTTGACAAATGGACTGTTGTAGCCCCAACCTTAAGCCGATGATCAGCACCTTGATGTGCGTCAGATGACACAAAACACACTGACAACAGATGGACAAAACCCCAAGAACGAGAAGACAAGGGTTTGCGCTTGACTCGTAACCCAGATCTGGAACGAACCAAGACTACGAAGACAAGAAACGCCACACCACGAGGGTTATAAGTTTCGATTGTTTGAGTAACACGAGATAAAACTCGATAAGTTTGGAAGTAACTCCAAGAACCAAAAGAGAGCAGAAAACTTTCAACTCCGAGAATGATCAAAGGTTTTCTTACAAATTCGTGGCTCCCTCCCCTATATAATGGAGCAATCATTTAAAAGAGGAAATGGATGAAATACTCATGGAAACTATTCAGCATCTCATAATAAACAACTCCCCCACATGTAAACTACTCAGAATCCCGAAATAAGCAACTGTGCACATGCAAACTTCAGTCATGGATATATTCTTCCAATCATGAGCATTATGCCTCGATCTGCACCTGGGCTTATCTCGGTCTCTCCTTTCCGAGAATCAGCCCAATGTTCTTCAATTAGTCCATTTAGTGCATTCCTGAATCGCTTCGCCCCTAAGTTTTGCAACCGAACCTTCTGGATTTGACAAATGGACTGTTGTAGCCCCAACCTTAAGCCGATGATCAGCACCTTGATGTGCGTCAGATGACACAAAACACACAGACAACAGATGGACAAAACCCCAAGAACGAGAAGACAAGGGTTTGCGCTTGACTCGTAACCCAGATCTGGAACGAACCAAGACTACGAAGACAAGAAACGCCACACCACGAGGGTTATAAGTTTCGATTGTTTGAGTAACACGAGATAAAACTCGATAAGTTTGGAAGTTACTTCAAGAACCAAAAGAGAGCAGAAAACTTTCAACTCCGAGAATGATCAAAGGTTTTCTTACAAATTCGTGGCTCCCTCCCCTATATAATGGAGCAATCATTTAAAAGAGGAAATGGATGAAATACTCATGGAAACTATTCAGCATCTCATAATAAACAACTCCCCCACATGTAAACTACTCAGAATCCCGAAATAAGCAACTGTGCACATGCAAACTTCAGTCATGGATATATTCTTCCAATCATGAGCATTATGCCTCGATCTGCACCTGGGCTTATCTCGGTCTCTCCTTTCCGAGAATCAGCCCAATGTTCTTCAATTAGTCCATTTAGTGCATTCCTGAATCGCTTCGCCCCTAAGTTTTGCAACCGAACCTTCTGGATTTGACAAATGGACTGTTGTAGCCCCAACCTTAAGCCGATGATCAGCACCTTGATGTGCGTCAGATGACACAAAACACACTGACAACAGATGGACAAAACCCCAAGAACGAGAAGACAAGGGTTTGCGCTTGACTCGTAACCCAGATCTGGAACGAACCAAGACTACGAAGACAAGAAACGCCACACCACGAGGGTTATAAGTTTCGATTGTTTGAGTAACACGAGATAAAACTCGATAAGTTTGGAAGTTACTTCAAGAACCAAAAGAGAGCAGAAAACTTTCAACTCCGAGAATGATCAAAGGTTTTCTTACAAATTCGTGGCTCCCTCCCCTATATAATGGAGCAATCATTTAAAAGAGGAAATGGATGAAATACTCATGGAAACTATTCAGCATCTCATAATAAACAACTCCCCCACATGTAAACTACTCAGAATCCCGAAATAAGCAACTGTGCACATGCAAACTTCAGTCATGGATATATTCTTCCAATCATGAGCATTATGCCTCGATCTGCACCTGGGCTTATCTCGGTCTCTCCTTTCCGAGAATCAGCCCAATGTTCTTCAATTAGTCCATTTAGTGCATTCCTGAATCGCTTCGCCCCTAAGTTTTGCAACCGAACCTTCTGGATTTGACAAATGGACTGTTGTAGCCCCAACCTTAAGCCGATGATCAGCACCTTGATGTGCGTCAGATGACACAAAACACACTGACAAAAGATGGACAAAACCCCAAGAACGAGAAGACAAGGGTTTGCGCTTGACTCGTAACCCAGATCTGGAACGAACCAAGACTACGAAGACAAGAAACGCCACACCACGAGGGTTATAAGTTTCGATTGTTTGAGTAACACGAGATAAAACTCGATAAGTTTGGAAGTTACTCCAAGAACCAAAAGAGAGCAGAAAACTTTCAACTCCGAGAATGATCAAAGGTTTTCTTACAAATTCGTGGCTCCCTCCCCTATATAATGGAGCAATCATTTAAAAGAGGAAATGGATGAAATACTCATGGAAACTATTCAGCATCTCATAATAAACAACTCCCCCACATGTAAACTACTCAGAATCCCGAAATAAGCAACTGTGCACATGCAAACTTCAGTCATGGATATATTCTTCCAATCATGAGCATTATGCCTCGATCTGCACCTGGGCTTATCTCGGTCTCTCCTTTCCGAGAATCAGCCCAATGTTCTTCAATTAGTCCATTTAGTGCATTCCTGAATCGCTTCGCCCCTAAGTTTTGCAACCGAACCTTCTGGATTTGACAAATGGACTGTTGTAGCCCCAACCTTAAGCCGATGATCAGCACCTTGATGTGCGTCAGATGACACAAAACACACTGACAACAGATGGACAAAACCCCAAGAACGAGAAGACAAGGGTTTGCGCTTGACTCGTAACCCAGATCTGGAACGAACCAAGACTACGAAGACAAGAAACGCCACACCACGAGGGTTATAAGTTTCGATTGTTTGAGTAACACGAGATAAAACTCGATAAGTTTGGAAGTTACTCAAGAACCAAAAGAGAGCAGAAAACTTTCAACTCCGAGAATGATCAAAGGTTTTCTTACAAATTCGTGGCTCCCTCCCCTATATAATGGAGCAATCATTTAAAAGAGGAAATGGATGAAATACTCATGGAAACTATTCAGCATCTCATAATAAACAACTCCCCCACATGTAAACTACTCAGAATCCCGAAATAAGCAACTGTGCACATGCAAACTTCAGTCATGGATATATTCTTCCAATCATGAGCATTATGCCTCGATCTGCACCTGGGCTTATCTCGGTCTCTCCTTTCCGAGAATCAGCCCAATGTTCTTCAATTAGTCCATTTAGTGCATTCCTGAATCGCTTCGCCCCTAAGTTTTGCAACCGAACCTTCTGGATTTGACAAATGGACTGTTGTAGCCCCAACCTTAAGCCGATGATCAGCACCTTGATGTGCGTCAGATGACACAAAACACACTGACAAAAGATGGACAAAACCCCAAGAACGAGAAGACAAGGGTTTGCGCTTGACTCGTAACCCAGATCTGGAACGAACCAAGACTACGAAGACAAGAAACGCCACACCACGAGGGTTATAAGTTTCGATTGTTTGAGTAACACGAGATAAAACTCGATAAGTTTGGAAGTTACTTCAAGAACCAAAAGAGAGCAGAAAACTTTCAACTCCGAGAATGATCAAAGGTTTTCTTACAAATTCGTGGCTCCCTCCCCTATATAATGGAGCAATCATTTAAAAGAGGAAATGGATGAAATACTCATGGAAACTATTCAGCATCTCATAATAAACAACTCCCCCACATGTAAACTACTCAGAATCCCGAAATAAGCAACTGTGCACATGCAAACTTCAGTCATGGATATATTCTTCCAATCATGAGCATTATGCCTCGATCTGCACCTGGGCTTATCTCGGTCTCTCCTTTCCGAGAATCAGCCCAATGTTCTTCAATTAGTCCATTTAGTGCATTCCTGAATCGCTTCGCCCCTAAGTTTTGCAACCGAACCTTCTGGATTTGACAAATGGACTGTTGTAGCCCCAACCTTAAGCCGATGATCAGCACCTTGATGTGCGTCAGATGACACAAAACACACTGACAAAAGATGGACAAAACCCCAAGAACGAGAAGACAAGGGTTTGCGCTTGACTCGTAACCCAGATCTGGAACGAACCAAGACTACGAAGACAAGAAACGCCACACCACGAGGGTTATAAGTTTCGATTGTTTGAGTAACACGAGATAAAACTCGATAAGTTTGGAAGTTACTTCAAGAACCAAAAGAGAGCAGAAAACTTTCAACTCCGAGAATGATCAAAGGTTTTCTTACAAATTCGTGGCTCCCTCCCCTATATAATGGAGCAATCATTTAAAAGAGGAAATGGATGAAATACTCATGGAAACTATTCAGCATCTCATAATAAACAACTCCCCCACATGTAAACTACTCAGAATCCCGAAATAAGCAACTGTGCACATGCAAACTTCAGTCATGGATATATTCTTCCAATCATGAGCATTATGCCTCGATCTGCACCTGGGCTTATCTCGGTCTCTCCTTTCCGAGAATCAGCCCAATGTTCTTCAATTAGTCCATTTAGTGCATTCCTGAATCGCTTCGCCCCTAAGTTTTGCAACCGAACCTTCTGGATTTGACAAATGGACTGTTGTAGCCCCAACCTTAAGCCGATGATCAGCACCTTGATGTGCGTCAGATGACACAAAACACACTGACAACAGATGGACAAAACCCCAAGAACGAGAAGACAAGGGTTTGCGCTTGACTCGTAACCCAGATCTGGAACGAACCAAGACTACGAAGACAAGAAACGCCACACCACGAGGGTTATAAGTTTCGATTGTTTGAGTAACACGAGATAAAACTCGATAAGTTTGGAAGTTACTCCAAGAACCAAAAGAGAGCAGAAAACTTTCAACTCCGAGAATGATCAAAGGTTTTCTTACAAATTCGTGGCTCCCTCCCCTATATAATGGAGCAATCATTTAAAAGAGGAAATGGATGAAATACTCATGGAAACTATTCAGCATCTCATAATAAACAACTCCCCCACATGTAAACTACTCAGAATCCCGAAATAAGCAACTGTGCACATGCAAACTTCAGTCATGGATATATTCTTCCAATCATGAGCATTATGCCTCGATCTGCACCTGGGCTTATCTCGGTCTCTCCTTTCCGAGAATCAGCCCAATGTTCTTCAATTAGTCCATTTAGTGCATTCCTGAATCGCTTCGCCCCTAAGTTTTGCAACCGAACCTTCTGGATTTGACAAATGGACTGTTGTAGCCCCAACCTTAAGCCGATGATCAGCACCTTGATGTGCGTCAGATGACACAAAACACACTGACAACAGATGGACAAAACCCCAAGAACGAGAAGACAAGGGTTTGCGCTTGACTCGTAACCCAGATCTGGAACGAACCAAGACTACGAAGACAAGAAACGCCACACCACGAGGGTTATAAGTTTCGATTGTTTGAGTAACACGAGATAAAACTCGATAAGTTTGGAAGTTACTCAAGAACCAAAAGAGAGCAGAAAACTTTCAACTCCGAGAATGATCAAAGGTTTTCTTACAAATTCGTGGCTCCCTCCCCTATATAATGGAGCAATCATTTAAAAGAGGAAATGGATGAAATACTCATGGAAACTATTCAGCATCTCATAATAAACAACTCCCCACATGTAAACTACTCAGAATCCCGAAATAAGCAACTGTGCACATGCAAACTTCAGTCATGGATATATTCTTCCAATCATGAGCATTATGCCTCGATCTGCACCTGGGCTTATCTCGGTCTCTCCTTTCCGAGAATCAGCCCAATGTTCTTCAATTAGTCCATTTAGTGCATTCCTGAATCGCTTCGCCCCTAAGTTTTGCAACCGAACCTTCTGGATTTGACAAATGGACTGTTGTAGCCCCAACCTTAAGCCGATGATCAGCACCTTGATGTGCGTCAGATGACACAAAACACACTGACAACAGATGGACAAAACCCCAAGAACGAGAAGACAAGGGTTTGCGCTTGACTCGTAACCCAGATCTGGAACGAACCAAGACTACGAAGACAAGAAACGCCACACCACGAGGGTTATAAGTTTCGATTGTTTGAGTAACACGAGATAAAACTCGATAAGTTTGGAAGTTACTCCAAGAACCAAAAGAGAGCAGAAAACTTTCAACTCCGAGAATGATCAAAGGTTTTCTTACAAATTCGTGGCTCCCTCCCCTATATAATGGAGCAATCATTTAAAAGAGGAAATGGATGAAATACTCATGGAAACTATTCAGCATCTCATAATAAACAACTCCCCCACATGTAAACTACTCAGAATCCCGAAATAAGCAACTGTGCACATGCAAACTTCAGTCATGGATATATTCTTCCAATCATGAGCATTATGCCTCGATCTGCACCTGGGCTTATCTCGGTCTCTCCTTTCCGAGAATCAGCCCAATGTTCTTCAATTAGTCCATTTAGTGCATTCCTGAATCGCTTCGCCCCTAAGTTTTGCAACCGAACCTTCTGGATTTGACAAATGGACTGTTGTAGCCCCAACCTTAAGCCGATGATCAGCACCTTGATGTGCGTCAGATGACACAAAACACACTGACAAAAGATGGACAAAACCCCAAGAACGAGAAGACAAGGGTTTGCGCTTGACTCGTAACCCAGATCTGGAACGAACCAAGACTACGAAGACAAGAAACGCCACACCACGAGGGTTATAAGTTTCGATTGTTTGAGTAACACGAGATAAAACTCGATAAGTTTGGAAGTTACTTCAAGAACCAAAAGAGAGCAGAAAACTTTCAACTCCGAGAATGATCAAAGGTTTTCTTACAAATTCGTGGCTCCCTCCCCTATATAATGGAGCAATCATTTAAAAGAGGAAATGGATGAAATACTCATGGAAACTATTCAGCATCTCATAATAAACAACTCCCCCACATGTAAACTACTCAGAATCCCGAAATAAGCAACTGTGCACATGCAAACTTCAGTCATGGATATATTCTTCCAATCATGAGCATTATGCCTCGATCTGCACCTGGGCTTATCTCGGTCTCTCCTTTCCGAGAATCAGCCCAATGTTCTTCAATTAGTCCATTTAGTGCATTCCTGAATCGCTTCGCCCCTAAGTTTTGCAACCGAACCTTCTGGATTTGACAAATGGACTGTTGTAGCCCCAACCTTAAGCCGATGATCAGCACCTTGATGTGCGTCAGATGACACAAAACACACTGACAACAGATGGACAAAACCCCAAGAACGAGAAGACAAGGGTTTGCGCTTGACTCGTAACCCAGATCTGGAACGAACCAAGACTACGAAGACAAGAAACGCCACACCACGAGGGTTATAAGTTTCGATTGTTTGAGTAACACGAGATAAAACTCGATAAGTTTGGAAGTTACTTCAAGAACCAAAAGAGAGCAGAAAACTTTCAACTCCGAGAATGATCAAAGGTTTTCTTACAAATTCGTGGCTCCCTCCCCTATATAATGGAGCAATCATTTAAAAGAGGAAATGGATGAAATACTCATGGAAACTATTCAGCATCTCATAATAAACAACTCCCCCACATGTAAACTACTCAGAATCCCGAAATAAGCAACTGTGCACATGCAAACTTCAGTCATGGATATATTCTTCCAATCATGAGCATTATGCCTCGATCTGCACCTGGGCTTATCTCGGTCTCTCCTTTCCGAGAATCAGCCCAATGTTCTTCAATTAGTCCATTTAGTGCATTCCTGAATCGCTTCGCCCCTAAGTTTTGCAACCGAACCTTCTGGATTTGACAAATGGACTGTTGTAGCCCCAACCTTAAGCCGATGATCAGCACCTTGATGTGCGTCAGATGACACAAAACACACTGACAACAGATGGACAAAACCCCAAGAACGAGAAGACAAGGGTTTGCGCTTGACTCGTAACCCAGATCTGGAACGAACCAAGACTACGAAGACAAGAAACGCCACACCACGAGGGTTATAAGTTTCGATTGTTTGAGTAACACGAGATAAAACTCGATAAGTTTGGAAGTTACTCCAAGAACCAAAAGAGAGCAGAAAACTTTCAACTCCGAGAATGATCAAAGGTTTTCTTACAAATTCGTGGCTCCCTCCCCTATATAATGGAGCAATCATTTAAAAGAGGAAATGGATGAAATACTCATGGAAACTATTCAGCATCTCATAATAAACAACTCCCCCACATGTAAACTACTCAGAATCCCGAAATAAGCAACTGTGCACATGCAAACTTCAGTCATGGATATATTCTTCCAATCATGAGCATTATGCCTCGATCTGCACCTGGGCTTATCTCGGTCTCTCCTTTCCGAGAATCAGCCCAATGTTCTTCAATTAGTCCATTTAGTGCATTCCTGAATCGCTTCGCCCCTAAGTTTTGCAACCGAACCTTCTGGATTTGACAAATGGACTGTTGTAGCCCCAACCTTAAGCCGATGATCAGCACCTTGATGTGCGTCAGATGACACAAAACACACTGACAACAGATGGACAAAACCCCAAGAACGAGAAGACAAGGGTTTGCGCTTGACTCGTAACCCAGATCTGGAACGAACCAAGACTACGAAGACAAGAAACGCCACACCACGAGGGTTATAAGTTTCGATTGTTTGAGTAACACGAGATAAAACTCGATAAGTTTGGAAGTTACTCCAAGAACCAAAAGAGAGCAGAAAACTTTCAACTCCGAGAATGATCAAAGGTTTTCTTACAAATTCGTGGCTCCCTCCCCTATATAATGGAGCAATCATTTAAAAGAGGAAATGGATGAAATACTCATGGAAACTATTCAGCATCTCATAATAAACAACTCCCCCGCATGTAAACTACTCAGAATCCCGAAATAAGCAACTGTGCACATGCAAACTTCAGTCATGGATATATTCTTCCAATCATGAGCATTATGCCTCGATCTGCACCTGGGCTTATCTCGGTCTCTCCTTTCCGAGAATCAGCCCAATGTTCTTCAATTAGTCCATTTAGTGCATTCCTGAATCGCTTCGCCCCTAAGTTTTGCAACCGAACCTTCTGGATTTGACAAATGGACTGTTGTAGCCCCAACCTTAAGCCGATGATCAGCACCTTGATGTGCGTCAGATGACACAAAACACACTGACAACAGATGGACAAAACCCCAAGAACGAGAAGACAAGGGTTTGCGCTTGACTCGTAACCCAGATCTGGAACGAACCAAGACTACGAAGACAAGAAACGCCACACCACGAGGGTTATAAGTTTCGATTGTTTGAGTAACACGAGATAAAACTCGATAAGTTTGGAAGTTACTCCAAGAACCAAAAGAGAGCAGAAAACTTTCAACTCCGAGAATGATCAAAGGTTTTCTTACAAATTCGTGGCTCCCTCCCCTATATAATGGAGCAATCATTTAAAAGAGGAAATGGATGAAATACTCATGGAAACTATTCAGCATCTCATAATAAACAACTCCCCCACATGTAAACTACTCAGAATCCCGAAATAAGCAACTGTGCACATGCAAACTTCAGTCATGGATATATTCTTCCAATCATGAGCATTATGCCTCGATCTGCACCTGGGCTTATCTCGGTCTCTCCTTTCCGAGAATCAGCCCAATGTTCTTCAATTAGTCCATTTAGTGCATTCCTGAATCGCTTCGCCCCTAAGTTTTGCAACCGAACCTTCTGGATTTGACAAATGGACTGTTGTAGCCCCAACCTTAAGCCGATGATCAGCACCTTGATGTGCGTCAGATGACACAAAACACACTGACAAAAGATGGACAAAACCCCAAGAACGAGAAGACAAGGGTTTGCGCTTGACTCGTAACCCAGATCTGGAACGAACCAAGACTACGAAGACAAGAAACGCCACACCACGAGGGTTATAAGTTTCGATTGTTTGAGTAACACGAGATAAAACTCGATAAGTTTGGAAGTAACTCCAAGAACCAAAAGAGAGCAGAAAACTTTCAACTCCGAGAATGATCAAAGGTTTTCTTACAAATTCGTGGCTCCCTCCCCTATATAATGGAGCAATCATTTAAAAGAGGAAATGGATGAAATACTCATGGAAACTATTCAGCATCTCATAATAAACAACTCCCGCGCATGTAAACTACTCAGAATCCCGAAATAAGCAACTGTGCACATGCAAACTTCAGTCATGGATATATTCTTCCAATCATGATCATTATGCCTCGATCTGCACCTGGGCGTATCTCGGTCTCTCCTTTCCGAGAATCAGCCCAATGTTCTTCAAATAGACCATATAGTGCATTCCTGAATCGCTTCGCCCCTAAGTTTTGCAACCGAACCTTCTGGATTTGACAAATGGACTGTTGTAGCCCCAACCTTAAGCCGATGATCAGCACCTTGATGTGCGTCAGATGACACAAAACACACTGACAACAGATGGACAAAACCCCAAGAACGAGAAGACAAGGGTTTGCGCTTGACTCGTAACCCAGATCTGGAACGAACCAAGACTACGAAGACAAGAAACGCCACACCACGAGGGTTATAAGTTTCGATTGTTTGAGTAACACGAGATAAAACTCGATAAGTTTGGAAGTTACTCCAAGAACCAAAAGAGAGCAGAAAACTTTCAACTCCGAGAATGATCAAAGGTTTTCTTACAAATTCGTGGCTCCCTCCCCTATATAATGGAGCAATCATTTAAAAGAGGAAATGGATGAAATACTCATGGAAACTATTCAGCATCTCATAATAAACAACTCCCCCACATGTAAACTACTCAGAATCCCGAAATAAGCAACTGTGCACATGCAAACTTCAGTCATGGATATATTCTTCCAATCATGAGCATTATGCCTCGATCTGCACCTGGGCTTATCTCGGTCTCTCCTTTCCGAGAATCAGCCCAATGTTCTTCAATTAGTCCATTTAGTGCATTCCTGAATCGCTTCGCCCCTAAGTTTTGCAACCGAACCTTCTGGATTTGACAAATGGACTGTTGTAGCCCCAACCTTAAGCCGATGATCAGCACCTTGATGTGCGTCAGATGACACAAAATACACAGACAAAAGATGGACAAAACCCCAAGAACGAGAAGATAAGGGTTTGCGCTTGACTCGTAACCCAGATCTGGAACGAACCAAGACTACGAAGACAAGAAACGCCACACCACGAGGGTTATAAGTTTCGATTGTTTGAGTAACACGAGATAAAACTCGATAAGTTTGGAAGTAACTCCAAGAACCAAAAGAGAGCAGAAAACTTTCAACTCCGAGAATGATCAAAGGTTTTCTTACAAATTCGTGGCTCCCTCCCCTATATAATGGAGCAATCATTTAAAAGAGGAAACGGATGAAATACTCATGGAAACTATTCAGCATCTCATAATAAACAACTCCCGCGCATGTAAACTCCTCAGAATCCCGAAATAAGCAACTGTACACATGCAAACTTCAGTCATGGATATATTCTTCCAATCATGATCATTATGCCTCGATCTGCTCCTGGGCTTATCTCGGTCTCTCCTTTCCGAGAATCAGCCCAATGTTCTTCAATTAGTCCATTTAGTGCATTCCTGAATCGCTTCGCCCCTAAGTTTTGCAACCGAACCTTCTGGATTTGACAAATGGACTGTTGTAGCCCCAACCTTAAGCCGATGATCAGCACCTTGATGTGCGTCAGATGACACAAAACACACTGACAACAGATGGACAAAACCCCAAGAACGAGAAGACAAGGGTTTGCGCTTGACTCGTAACCCAGATCTGGAACGAACCAAGACTACGAAGACAAGAAACGCCACACCACGAGGGTTATAAGTTTCGATTGTTTGAGTAACACGAGATAAAACTCGATAAGTTTGGAAGTTACTTCAAGAACCAAAAGAGAGCAGAAAACTTTCAACTCCGAGAATGATCAAAGGTTTTCTTACAAATTCGTGGCTCCCTCCCCTATATAATGGAGCAATCATTAAAAGAGGAAATGGATGAAATACTCATGGAAACTATTCAGCATCTCATAATAAACAACTCCCCCACATGTAAACTACTCAGAATCCCGAAATAAGCAACTGTGCACATGCAAACTTCAGTCATGGATATATTCTTCCAATCATGAGCATTATGCCTCGATCTGCACCTGGGCTTATCTCGGTCTCTCCTTTCCGAGAATCAGCCCAATGTTCTTCAATTAGTCCATTTAGTGCATTCCTGAATCGCTTCGCCCCTAAGTTTTGCAACCGAACCTTCTGGATTTGACAAATGGACTGTTGTAGCCCCAACCTTAAGCCGATGATCAGCACCTTGATGTGCGTCAGATGACACAAAACACACTGACAAAAGATGGACAAAACCCCAAGAACGAGAAGACAAGGGTTTGCGCTTGACTCGTAACCCAGATCTGGAACGAACCAAGACTACGAAGACAAGAAACGCCACACCACGAGGGTTATAAGTTTCGATTGTTTGAGTAACACGAGATAAAACTCGATAGGTTTGGAAGTTACTTCAAGAACCAAAAGAGAGCAGAAAACTTTCAACTCCGAGAATGATCAAAGCTTTTCTTACAAATTCGTGGCTCCCTCCCCTATATATGGAGCAATCATTTAAAAGAGGAAATGGATAAAATACTCATGGAAACTATTCAGCATCTCATAATAAACAACTGCCGCGCATGTAAACCACTCAGAATCCCGAAATAAGCAACTGCGCACATGCAAACTTCAGTCATGGATATATTCTTCCAATCATGATCATTATGCCTCGATCTACACCTGGGCTCATCTCGGTCTCTCCTTTCGGAGAATCAGCCCAATGTTCTTCAATCAGTCCATTTAGTGCATTCCTGAATCGCTTCGCCCCTCAGTTTTGCAACCGAACCTTCTGGAATTGACAAATGGACTGTTGTAGCCCCAACCTTAAGCCGATGATCAGCACCTTGATGATGTGCGTCAGATGACACAAAACACACTGACAACAGATGGACAAAACCCCAAGAACGAGAAGACAAGGGGTTTGCGCTTGACTCGTAACCCAGATCTGGAACGAACCAAGACTACGAAAACAGGAAACGCCACACCACGAGGGTTATAAGTTTCGATTGTTTGAGTAACACGAGATAAAACTCGATAAGTTTGGAAGTAACTCCAAGAACCAAAACAGAGCAGAAAACTTTCAACTCCGAGAATGATCAGAGGTTTTCTTACAAATTCGTGGAACCCTCCCCTATATAATGGAGCAATCATTTAAAAGAGGAAATGGATGAAATACTCATGGAAACTATTCAGCATCTCATAATAAACAACTCCTCACACATGAAAATTACTCAGAATCTCGAAATAAGCAAATGTACACATGCAAACTTCAGTCATGGATATATGCTTCCAATCATGGGCATTATGCCTCGATCTCGACCTGGGCTTATCTCTGTCTGTCCTTTCCGAGAATCAGCCCAATGTTCTTCAATTAGTCCATTTAGTGCATTCCTGAATCGCTTCGCCCCTAAGTTTTGCAACCGAACCTTCTGGATTTGACATGTGGACTGTTGTAGCCCCAACTTTAAGCCGATGATCAGCACCTTGATGTGCGTCAGATGACACAAAACACAAAGACAAAAGATGGACAAAACCCCAAGAACGAGAAGACAAGGGTTTGCGCTGGACTCGTAACCCAGATCTAGAATGAACCAAGACTACAAAGACAGGAAACGCCACACCACGAGGGTTATAATTTTCGATTGTTTGAGTAACACGAGATAAAACTCGATAAGTTTGGAAGTAACTCCAAGAACCAAAAGAGAGCAGAAAACTTTCAACTCCGAGAATGATCGCAGCTTTTCTTACAAATTCATGGCTCCCTCCCCTATAAAATGGAGCAATCATTTAAAAGAGGAAATGGATGAAATACTCATGGAAACTATTCAGCATCTTATAATAAACAACTCTCGCGCATGTAAACAACTCAGAATCCCGAAATAAGCAACTGTGCACATACAAATTTCAGTCATGGATATATTCTTCCAATCATGATCATTATGCCTCGATCTGCACTTGGGCTTATCTCGGTCTCTCCTTTCCGAGAATCCGCCCAATGTTCTTCAATTAGTCCATTTATTTCATTCCTGATCGCTTCGCCCCTAAGTTTTGCCACCAAACCTTCTAGATTTGACAAATGGACTGCTGTAGCCCCAACCTTAAGCCGATGATCAGCACCTTGATGTGAGTCAGATGACACAAAACACACAGACAAAAGATGGACAAAACCCCAAGAACGAGAAGACAAGGGTTTGCGCTGGACTCGTAACCCATACCTAGAACGAACCAAGACTATGAAGACAAGAAACGCCACACCACGAGGGTTATAAGTTTCGATTGTTTGAGTAACACGAGATAAAACTCGATAAGTTTGGAAGTTACTTGAAGAACCAAAAGAGAGCAGAAAACTTTCAACTCCGAGAATGATCAAATGTTTTCTTACAAATTCGTGGCTCCCTCCCCTATATATGGAGCAATCATTTAAAAGAGGAAATGGATGAAATACTCAGGGAAACTATTCAGCATCTCATAATAAACAACTCCCGCGCATGTAAACTGCTCAGAATCCCGAAATAAGCAACTGTGCACATGCAAACTTCAGTCATGGATATATTCTTCCAATCATGATCATTATGCCTCGATCTACAACTGGGCTTATCTCGGTCTCTCCTTTCCGAGAATCAGCCCAATGTTCTTCAATCAGTCTATTTAGTGCATTCCTGAATCGCTTCGCCCCTAAGTTTTGCAACCGAACCTTCTGGATTTGACAAATGGACTGTTGTGGCCCCAACCTTAAGCCGATGATCAGCACCTTGATGTGCGTCAGTCGACACAAAACACACTGACAACAGATGGACAAAACCCCAAGAACTAGAAGACAAGGGTTTGCGCTTGACTCGTAACCGAGATCTGGAACGAACCAAGACTACGAAGACAAGAAACGCCACACCACCAGGGTTATAAGTTTCGATTGTTTAAGTAACACGAGATAAAACTCGATAAGTTTGGAAGTTACTTGAAGAACCAAAAGAGAGCAGAAAACTTTCAACTCCGAGAATGATCAAAGGTTTTCTTACAAATTAGTGGCTCCCTCCCCTGTATAATGGTGCAATCATTTAAAAGAGGAAATGCATGAAATACTCATGGACACTATTCAGCATCACGTAATAAACAACACCCCCACATGTAAACTACTCAGAATCCCGAAATAAGCAACTGTGCACATGCAAACTTCAGTCATGGATATACTCTTCCAATCATGAGCATTATGCCTCGATCTTCACCTGGGCTTATCTCGGTCTCTCCTTTCCGAGAATCCGCCCAATGTTCTTCAATTAGTCCATTTATTTCATTCCTGATCGCTTCGCCCCTAAGTTTTGCCACCAAACCTTCTAGATTTGACAAATGGACTGTTGTAGCCCCAACCTTAAGCCGATGATCAGCACCTTGATGTGAGTCAGATGACACAAAACACACAGACAAAAGATGGACAAAACCCCAAGAACGAGAAGACAAGGGTTTGCGCTGGACTCGTAACCCATACCTAGAACGAACCAAGACTATGAAGACAAGAAACGCCACACCACGAGGGTTATAAGTTTCGATTGTTTGAGTAACACGAGATAAAACTCGATAAGTTTGGAAGTTACTTGAAGAACCAAAAGAGAGCAGAAAACTTTCAACTCCGAGAATGATCAAATGTTTTCTTACAAATTCGTGGCTCCCTCCCCTATATATGGAGCAATCATTTAAAAGAGGAAATGGATGAAATACTCAGGAAACTATTCAGCATCTCATAATAAACAACTCCCGCGCATGTAAACTGCTCAGAATCCCGAAATAAGCAACTGTGCACATGCAAACTTCAGTCATGGATATATTCTTCCAATCATGATCATTATGCCTCGATCTACAACTGGGCTTATCTCGGTCTCTCCTTTCCGAGAATCAGCCCAATGTTCTTCAATCAGTCTATTTAGTGCATTCCTGAATCGCTTCGCCCCTAAGTTTTGCAACCGAACCTTCTGGATTTGACAAATGGACTGTTGTGGCCCCAACCTTAAGCCGATGATCAGCACCTTGATGTGCGTCAGTCGACACAAAACACACTGACAACAGATGGACAAAACCCCAAGAACGAGAAGACAAGGGTTTGCGCTTGACTCGTAACCGAGATCTGGAACGAACCAAGACTACGAAGACAAGAAACGCCACACCACCAGGGTTATAAGTTTCGATTGTTTAAGTAACACGAGATAAAACTCGATAAGTTTGGAAGTTACTTGAAGAACCAAAAGAGAGCAGAAAACTTTCAACTCCGAGAATGATCAAAGGTTTTCTTACAAATTAGTGGCTCCCTCCCCTGTATAATGGTGCAATCATTTAAAAGAGGAAATGCATGAAATACTCATGGACACTATTCAGCATCACGTAATAAACAACACCCCCACATGTAAACTACTCAGAATCCCGAAATAAGCAACTGTGCACATGCAAACTTCAGTCATGGATATACTCTTCCAATCATGAGCATTATGCCTCGATCTTCACCTGGGCTTATCTCGGTCTCTCCTTTCCGAGAATCAGCCCAATGTTCTTCAATTAGTCCATCTAGCGCATTCCTGAATTGCTTCGCCCCTAAGTTCTGCCACCGAACCTTCTGCATTTGACAAATGGACTGCTGTGGCCACAACCTTAAGCCGATGATCAACACCTTGATGTGCGTCAGATGACACAAAACACACTAACAACAGATGGACAAAACCCCAAGAATGAGAAGACAAGGGTGTCACGACCCGAATCAAGCCGTGACTTGATTCGTGGCCATGACCAATCATGATCGATCAAATAAGGTTGTGTAAGAGTGTGACTCGTTTAAAACACTGTAGTGCACCGAATTAGCCCTATTCCTTTCATGCCCGATTAAAACAACTCGTACTTGATCATTCAGAGCAAACTATACCATAAGAAACTCAATTGTTATTACAACTCTTTTACTTGCATTTACATGTGTACAAGACTTGAAATTAAGTCCATATTCATGTCCTACATCCCATGTAGACCCTTGAAGAGACTTATCCAAAAGGATCACCATGGCTGACCACTATATGTACCTTCTATCCAAACGAACGACTTCAAAAACACTTCTAGGTATATCTACCGCTCCTAGTCCCAAACTTCAACTCTTATGATCTGAGATGTTAAAATCAAAGGGTGAGCTTGCATTGCTCAGTAAGTTGACAATCCATAGTTCAAACATTAAAATCCATCAACTACAATGAAAGCTATTCGGTACAATCATTTCAATTCACAATAGAAGCAACGTTCAACCACCAGGAAGTATTCATACTTACTTGTGGACACCATATAGGTTTGCACAGGCAACAATATAACTTGATTATGCAAGATCATATAATTTAGTGGAACCATGAGTGAGTGCAATATTCAACAACTATCTAATGACCTATTAGCTTTGTGGATGCATGCACATAACCGACTGGCCAGTGGACCCTTCCGGGTAATCGTAAACATTACCAACCGATCAGTGGTCCATTCATCCCTTCCGGGATCATATCATTGTGTTCCTCATGGGAACCTTCTGTATCAACTTTCTTATAACATATACCAACTGATCAGTGGCCATTCGTCCCTTCCGGGACATCCCTCTTGAGGGATATTCGTATAATTTGTCCCTTGCGGGATATGCATATGCTTGCATGCTATGGATGCTTCAATCACTTGGGCACTTATATAGCCCGATCATGTGATATATTAATGTTGCACATTCATGTCAATTAAATATATCCCACTCTTATGGGAATCAAAGAAATGTCAGCAATATGCCCCATTCACATAACCATCCAAAATGGATCATCATCTTCAGCAAGCTTAATGGAGCTTAAGCACAGTTCTTAAGAATAATTAAACTTGTCTTATCATGCTAATCTAGCTTATGACCACCTAAGCCATCTCATAAAACTCTGCAATGTAGTAATCGAATGTTACTAACCAAGCTTGGTACTTTCTAGTTACACCAATTAAACCTTAACACAGCAACAAAGCATACAATATCATGCTAATCATGCTTAATTAAACTTAATTATGCTCATTAACCTCTAATCACAATAACTTAAACATGGCAGATTAGCAAACATCATTGATCAATTAACTAAATCACACACATTAAAATATTCATCACATCATTCTAATGATGCTGAAAACATCTTCAAATACATCTCTAGAATACCATTGATCCTTCAATCAATAGCAATATTGCTATACCAATTCAAAGAAGTAAATCTCGTAACTGACTTGTATAAACTAATCACCACCTACTTAAGCTAACAATGATCTTAGCTAACATCAATAAACATCAAAGCTAATGAATATTGATGTTTAAACTGTGGATAACCAACTTACATGCAAGGCTTTCAGATCTCTTCTTTCACCTGCAATCTCTCTCTCTCTCTCTCTCTATATTGTTTGCTTCAATGGCTGCAAATGGTGATTAAAGTGAGCTATATTTGTCTGAGGAAGGAGAGCTAGCTGAGTTATAGGACAGGTGTCACCACACCCTTACACAACTCTTTTTGACTTTTTGCTAATTCTTTCCCCAAATACTTTCTGCCACTTCCCTAAATATATCATTATCCCATTCACAAATTCGTCCAAAGCAGAGTTGGGCTGGAAATGGGCTTCAGTTTGGGCCTAAATCCAAGTAATTATACCAGACTTCATAGCCCAATCCAAATTCATCATAGGCCTTTAGATGTTTTATGTAATCTTGGCCAATTTGTATGCCTAATTCAATAATCTAATTCCATTTGATCTTCAGTTATAGTTAAGTTCAAAACAAGATATGTTGTAAGATCAAGATGTGTCTAAGCCCAGTCTAAGAAATGAATATGCAAAAGAGCATTTAGATCCAATTTAGATTATAAGATAAGTAGATATAGCTTTTGGATCTAATCTAGGCACATTGGCAAGTCGGGTTATAAAATGTACCCCTTTAGATCCATCTAGGCATATTGGTATTGGGTTATCACATTCTATGATGCGAACCTCGCCAACACTGCGATGAAACCCAATATCAAGTATGATATGAACCTCACCAACTCGTGACGAAACCCGTATACGACTAAGGTCTCCAGGAAACATGTCCTTATCAAGCTCGAAAGGTGGAACCTTGACCCATTACCTATAGAGAGGTAAGAACCTTGGTATAGTGAAGACGCCACAATCAACTATGGAAGGGTTGATTGATAAGTCGGGGATGAACGCCACGGAATACTCCGATAAGTTCGAATAGTTCTTCAAAGAACCAAAGAGAATAAAATCTCACACTTCATTAATGAATAAAACTGATCCCAAATTCGTCCAAGGGGAAGCACCAACCTTTAAATAGGCTAAAGTGCAATATTACATCAAAAATAACCTTCCTAAATGGTTCTAATCGGATAGGAAACTAATTAGGAAGCAAATCTAAGTGTTTCCTCAAGGAAATTAGAAAATATTGCCAATATCTTCAGTACTAAGTAAAGGAAAAGGAAATATATTCTACTTGCTAAAACAGGAAAGTGATATATTCTTGTAGATAACTTCAATATATCAGCATTGACTTATGTTTCTCTTGCCTCTTTAGTTCTCTCAACTTCCTTTCTTAAAAATATTCTTGCTCTTTCATCTGGCTAAGATATATTTCTTCAAAATACTTCCCCTCTTGACATCAACTGAAATATGTTTCTTGAAGCACTTTCACTCTTGACATTCGGCTGAAATATGTGGCCTTCATCATTGGTCCATTTTTGAAATATTATGGATAATGTTGAGTCATTTAGCTTGCTCATCACTTGTATGCATATCCATATCCGCTTCTTCGTCATGCACGAGCTTCTCATCATCCGATCATGAGAGACTTCGATTGCAGGCTTCAAGCTCGTATCTTGGATCGCATCATTCCCCTCCTCTTGAAAAGGATTTGTCCTCAAATCATAACCTACATGAAAAGAAAATAAATTACTAATTTTGAAATTATTAGTATCATTATACTTGCCTTGTTGTTCAGAGTTGTGGGCATCATTATTAATGCACTCAATGACTTGGAATCCATCTCCACGAGAAAGTCGATTTGAATGTCGTTGAGCGTGAAACCGCTTCTTCCTCATGTGCCATGAATCATAACCTCCTGGATCAAAATCAAATTTCTTCTTTCGCCTAATGATTGAATGTTTCTCATAATGCTTCACTTTCATCTCAATTCTAAGTACTTTGCTCTCATGAATTTGCTCAACAACTTCAGCTTTGTTCTGTCCATAAAAATTAATAAACTCAAAGAAACATAAATCAAACAAATGATAAATATATGTAACAAACTCATATGAAATTTCCAAAGATGAAAATCTTGTGATAGAGTAGTCAAACCTACAGTAAGAAAAGCCAATATGTGGTAAATATTCTTCACATGCTTTGGCATCAATTTTCGCATAGCAAGTCAAAAACAATAATTTGTTTCCAAGGTCTCTCAAATTTTTCCAAGTGTAGTTCAAAAACATAACTTCTTTACTCAAAATGAACACAGTATGTAACCTCAAAATCATTTCAAAGATCAAATCATCATGTGTGGCATCATCCATTATATGACATGGAATATAGTACCAATATAAGCTAGATAAGCAATGGAAACCACTTACCTGACTTACCAAAGTAGATATTGGCCAACCTTGGGTTGCCTTTTCCTCTTCAACAAGATTCTCATTAACAGTAGCACTCAAAATCAAACCAATAAACACAATCTCATCCATACAAAGAGTTCGGGTTTCAAGTTTAGCAAATAACGATTGTTTACTTAAGGCCTCTAAAACAAGTCTTGAGTATTTATCATGATTATCTGGACTCTTATAATAACGAATGCCGTTAACATAATTAATTGCATGTAAATTATGGCTCATAAGTCTCGTGAAAGCGTTAGGCCTATTAATCAATCCAAAAGGAATCACCAACCAGACAAACAAATCAAGTTTTATTTGGAATGTATTGATGAACTCATATCCCTCTTTCAACCAAACATGATGAAATTCACCTTCCACATTAGGCTTTGAAATCAAACATGCATCATGAAATCCATCGAACATGTGATCTAAATGAGGAACAGAATTAGGGCACATGACCATGGTGTTTTTGATGGTTTGAAAATCAGAAAACCCTATCCATGTTTGATCCTCATGCTCTATTAACATTACGACAATAAAGGGACTCATGTACTCACTAGCTTGTAGATTTACCACTAGCTCATTGGGTTGTAGTTGAATCTCCTTCACCTCCTTATGACTACTTCTAATGGCTAGTTGGTTTGGACTTGATCCTTGATGCACTCCCTTGAATTCCTGCAAATAGGAAATAATATTGCTCGGCAAGAATCCGACAAGATTGTTAGTAAATAAAATCGGCTCCTTAATCATAAGGGGCTGATGTAAAATTAAATAACTCTCAATCTCACGGTCTTTTTCCTCTCTTACACTCACCAATGAAACATCTCTCTTATTTTCTCTCTCCTCAATCTCTCTTCTCTCACTTTCTTTTGACACAATTTCAATCTCTCTCTTTTTTATTGCTCTTTGTTTCTTGACACTCATCTTTCTTTTTATCACATTGTTTCTTTCTCTCACTCTCTCTTTTTTTATCAGACTCTTTTTCTTGATTGTTCTTTTTGTTCTCTTGAATCTGTATAATACTCACAGCTTCTTTGTCATCCTTGGAGAGCTCGAAACTAGACGATGGCACTTTGTGTTATTTATAGGCTGACCTCCATGAGCTTGTAGTAGCCATGCCTGAAGACCATTCATCCATGTTTCTTCGCTTCAACTGTCGTTCAACTTTCATGGCATAGGGCAACATATCTTTGAAGTCTTCATAAGAATGCACCGCCATTTCATTCAAAATCTCAGGATTTAATCCACGTACGGACCTGTCCATGGTGACTTCTATGTCCTCCTCTATGTTTGCTCGGGTCAGTGGATCCTCCATCTCTTTGTAATAATCAATAACGCTCTTGGATCCTTGAGTGAGATGTTGCAATTTGTTGTGCAATTCCCAGCGATACGAACTTGGAAGGAATCGTTGCCTCATTATTGACTTCATCTTGCTCCATGTCTCAATGGGTCGCTCTCCATTCTGTCTCCTACTTGTAATAATCCAATCCCACCAAATAATAGCATAGTCGGAGAATTGAAATGAAGCAAGTTGTACCTTTTTCCTTTCAGAGTAATTGTGATGATTGAAGACAATCTCCATTCTTTCCTCCCACAAAAGATAAGCTTCGGGGTTGTCTTTGCCTTGGGAAAGTTGGAAACTTCACTTTTGTGTCACGGAGATCATTGTTCCACCTTGGTCTTCTCGATTCTTTATCTTCATATGGAAGCTGAAAGCTTTTTCTTTTTGCTTCATCCTCAATTCAATCTATCTTCTTATGGATTTGTTTGAATTCAGCTCTCATCATCCTCCCAACCTCGTGTACATATGTTTGTAGTTGTACATCTTCGAATGCGCTTTCCTCTTGATAATGTGACATGATGAGAATCTGCAACAGATATTAGGACCTCACAAGCACTCTCTCACGTGTTTCGCTCAACAATATGTTCACTCAATTCACTCGTGTTTGCACTCAAATGACTTTTACCCTCTAATAATCTCACCACTCTTGCCTTTTTCCACTCGTATATCCTCTTTCAGTTCTTTTTGAACTAAACAAACTATAATCAAAATGTCCTGCAACAATCCACCACGACTTCACCAAGATTTGAAAGAAGAATGTAGGGTCGGGTTCCAAAGTAACGAAGATCAAGCGAAATAAGGGAATTACGGACGAGAGAAATCAATTGAAAAGAAACAACTTTGAATGAAGAACTTTGATAACTCTATGAATGGCCAAATAAGTCTTGAACTTGCTCAATGTCTCACTTCTTTCACTTTTTTTCCTACCTTTTTTTACTGCTGATTCTTTTTTTTTTAAACCTTTTTTTGCAACTTTTTCTTTCTTTTTTTTTTTTTGCTTTTTTTTCTGCTACTTTTCTTTTTCTCCCACTACTTTTCTTTTTTTTACTTTTTTGAAGAAGATAATAGAAAAGAAGAAGATAAAGAAAAAAAAATGAAGATGAAAGAAAACAAAGAGAAACTAAAAGGATAGATTGAACCTGACTTAGAACGTTGGCTCTGATACCAAATGATGCGAACCTCGCCAACACTGTGATGAAACCCAATATCAAGTATGATATGAACCTCACCAACTCGTGACGAAACCCGTATACGACTAAGGTCTCCAGGAAACGTGTCCTTATCAAGCTCGAAAGGTGGAACCTTGACCCATTACCTATAGAGAGGTAAGAACCTTGGTATAGTGAAGACGCCACAATCAACTATGGAAGGGTTGATTGATAAGTCGGGGATGAACGCTACGGAATACTCCGATAAGTTCGAATAGTTCTTCAAAGAACCAAAGAGAATAAAATCTCACACTTCATTAATGAATAAAACTGATCCCAAATTCGTCCAAGGGGAAGCACCAGCCTTTAAATAGGCTAAAGTGCAATATTACATCAAAAATAACCTTCCTAAATGGTTCTAATCGGATAGGAAACTAATTAGGAAGCAAATCTAAGTGTTTCCTCAGGGAAATTAGAAAATATTGCCAATATCTTCAGTACTAAGTAAAGGGAAAGGAAATATATTCTACTTGCTAAAAGAGGAAAGTGATATATTCTTGTAGATAACTTAAATATATCAGCATTGACTTGTGTTTCTCTTGCCTCTTTAGTTCTCTCAACTTCCTTTCTTAAAAATATTCTTGCTCTTTCATCTGGCTAAGATATATTTCTTCAAAATACTTTCCCTCTTGACATCAACTGAAATATGTTTCTTGAAGCACTTTCACTCTTGACATTCGGCTGAAATATGTGGCCTTCATCATTGGTCCATTTTTGAAATATTATGGATAATGTTGAGTCATTTAGCTTGCTCATCACTTGTATGCATATCCATATCTGCTTCTTCGTCGTGCACGAGCTTCTCATCATCGGATCATGAGAGACTTCGATTGCAGGCTTCAAGCTCGTATCTTGGATCGCATCATTCTACCCCCCTTAAGAAAATTTCGTCCTCAAAATTTGACGTACCTCACTCAGCAAAGAGATAGGGGTACCGATTCTTCAAATCCTCCTCACGTTCCCAGGTGGCTTCGTCAATATCATGGTGTTGCCATTGAACTTTCACCAATGGAATTACCTTCGACCTAAGCTCTTGTTCCTTCCGATCCAGAATTTGAATAGGCTTCTCTTCATATGAAATATCCTCTTTGAGCTGTATTGGCTCAAAATCAATCACATGAGATGGATCTGGTTCATACCTCGTTAACATTGATGCGTGGAACACATTATACACATTCGCCAACTTAGGAGGTAATGCCAGCCGATAAGCAACAGCTCCGACTTTCTCGAGTATTTCAAACGGACCAATGTACCGCGGACTCAGCTTTCCTTTCTTGCCGAACCTCATAACACCCTTTGATGGAGATATCTTCAAGAATACATGATCACCTTCCTTAAATTCAAGTGGTCTTCTCCGATTGTCAGCATAACTCTTCTGTCTGCTTTGTGCTGTTCGTAGTCTTTCTCGAATGAGCTTGATTTTGTCATTTGTGATCTGAATCAACTTCGGGCCTGTTAGTTTCCGCTCACCAGCCTCTTCCCAACAAATTGGTGACCGACACTTCCTTCCATATAATGCTTCATATGGTGCCATTCCAATACTACTCTGATAGCTGTTATTATATGCAAACTCCTCTAGAAATATATGATTATCCCAGCTACCACCGAGGTCCATAACACAAGCATGGAGCATATCTTCGAGGGTCTGAATAGTCTTCTCTGATTGACCATCTGTTTGAGGATGAAAGGCAGAGCTGAATTGCAATTTAGTTCCTAATGCTTGTTGCAAAGCCTTCCAGAAATGTGATGTAAAGCGAGAATCCCGATCGGATGTGATTGTGATGGGCACTCCATGCAGTCGAACAATCTCTTCAATATAGATCTTTGCAAGCTTGTCTAAAGTATAATCCACTCTGACAGGAAGGAAATGAGCAGATTTCGTCAGTGGATCAACAACAACCCATATTGCATTATGGCCCTTTGCAGCCCTCGGTAATCCTTGAACAAAGTCCATCGTCACATCCTCCCATTTCCATTGAGGGATTGGCAGTGGCTGCAAAGTACCTCCAGGTCTCTGGTGCTTTGCTTTAACCTGTTGACAAACCAAGCATTTTGATACAAACTCAGCAATATCCTTCTTCATACCACTCCACCAATAATGTTCCCGAAGATTACGATACATTTTTGTGCTACCAGGATGAACACTATAAGGAGTTCGATGTGCTTCTTCCAAAATACATCTTCGGATGTTTATATCATTCGGGACGCAGAGCCTTCCCCTGAACCGCAATATGCCATCCTCAAGAACATGAAAATCAAGATTCTTTTCCCTATTCTTAGTATCTTGAAGTGCCAATAATTGAGTGTCATTCTGTTGTGCTTGCTTAATTCTATGGAGCAATAATGGTTCAATCTTCATTGTAGCTAGAATCACATTCCTACTCTTCACAAGAAATTTGAATTCTGAATCCCTTACTTCTTCAAAGAGGATCCATTCTTTAATCATCAAAGAAGCTAGAGAAGCTGACTTCCTACTCAATGCATCGGCAACAATATTGGCCTTACCTGGATGGTATAAAATGGTGCAGTCGTAGTCCTTCAAGAGATCCAACCATCGTCGTTGTCTCATATTCAGCTCCTTTTGTGAAAATAAGTACTTCAAGCTCTTGTGATCAGTATATATATCAAACTTCTCCCCATAAAGATAATGCCTCCATATTTTCAATGCAAAGACAACGGCAGCAAGTTCAAGATCATGAGTTGGATACCGCTGTTCATATTCCTTCAATTGTCTAGATGCATAAGCAACCACTCTTTCGTTCTGCATTAGAACACAACCCAAGCCCTTATGTGAAGCATCAGTATAGATCACATATCCTCCAGAACCAGATGGAATGATCAAAATGGGTGCAGTCGTTAATCACCTCTTCAACTCTTGAAAACTCATCTCACATTTATCTGGCCAGCTAAACTTAGCACCTTTCCGTAGAAGTCTTGTAAGTGGAGTAGCAATGCGAGAAAATCCCTCCACAAACCTTCTATAGTAACCTGCAAGTCCCAAGAAGCTTCGAACTTCAGTCACATTGGTCGGCCTTTCCCAATTGATTATAGCTTCTATTTTGGATGGATCAACACATATGCCTTCCTTGGTAATGACATGTCCCAAGAATACAACCCTATCAAGCCAGAACTCACACTTGCTGAACTTGGCATACAATTGGTGCTCTCTGAGTTTCTGCAAAATAATTCTCAAGTGTTCTTCGTGTTCTGCACGACTCTTAGAATAGATCAAGATATCATCAATGAAGACAATCACAAATTTGTCTAAGAAAGGCTTGAAGGTTCTATTCATGAGATCCATAAAGGCTGCTGGTGCATTAGTCAAACCAAACGGCATAACAAGAAACTCATAATGGCCATATCGTGTCCTGAATGTCGTCTTAGGAACATCATCTCTACTGACTTTGAGCTGGTGATACCCTGATCTAAGATCAATTTTGGAGAAAACCTCAACCCCTTGCAATTGGTTGAACAGATCATCAATTCTAGGCAATGGATACTTGTTCTTCACTGTTACTCTATTCAATTGCCTGTAATCTATGCATAGTCTCAAGGATCCATCCTTCTTCTTTACAAACAATACTGGAGCACCCCATGGAGATACACTAGGCTGAATGAAACCCTTCTCCAAAAGTTCTTGCAATTGCTCTTTTAATTCCTTCAGTTCTACAGGAGCCATTCGATAAGGAGTCTTCGAAATAGGAGTTGTTCCAGGAAGTAACTCAATAGAGAACTCAATTTCCCTATCAGGGGGTTAGGCCTGGTAATTCTTCTGGGAATACATCTGGGAATTCTCTAGTGATAGGAACATCATCTATGCTTACCCTTTCCTTTTTATCCTCTATTACATAGGCAAGGAAACCCTCACACCCCTTGCTAAGTAATTTGTTAGCTTTAATGTATGAAATCAAAGAGCAAGCACCAGACTCCCTATTTCCCACAAAATAAAATATAAGCTGATTGGGAATAGTAAATGTAACTACTTTCTTGTTGCAATCTAGGCAAGCATGATAAGTAGAAAGCCAATCCATGCCTAGAATCACATCAAAGTCACTCATTGGTAAAACAATGAAATCAGCATCCAAGTTCCTATCACCCAATTGGATAATGCATGATTTGTAAACCATATCAGAAATCAGGGGATCTCCAGCAGGAGTGGACACTGCTAACTGGTATCCCAACGGTTCCGGGTTGGTCTTCAAATGGCGTGCAAAATGAGGAGAGACGAAGGAATGTGTAGAACCTGAATCCACCAAGATATAAGCCATATTACCAAATATCGGGAGGTTACCTGTAATGACAGAGTTTGAGGCTTCAGCATCACTCTCCGTTAGAGCATAAACCCTTCCCTGTACATTCGGCTTTTGAAACCGTTGCACTCACAGAGGAATGCAGTGCAATTTTGCAACACAAATTGCCACCAAAAGTAAAGGACCCAGGTAGTTTTACTATCCCTTGCTCCATTGGTTCTCATTTTGAAGGTAGGGCTCTGTGCGATTTAGGCGCAAGTATTAACTTAATGCCCCTATCAGTATTTAAGGAATTAGGTTTAGGGGAGGTAAAACCCACATCTATCACACTGCAGTTAGCTGATAGGTCTCTTGCATACCCTCGAGGCATAATAGAGGACGTATTAGTTAAAGTTGATAAGTTCATTTTTCCTGTTGATTTTGTGGTACTAGACTTTGTTGAGGATAGGAAGATTCCTATTATTTTAGGTAGACCATTTTTAGCAACAGGGAGAGCTCTTATTGATGTCCAAAAGGGTGAGCTAACAATGAGGATTAATGACCAAGAGGTAACCATTAATGTGTTTAGATCAATGAAGTTCCCCGATGAACCTGATACTTGTTTTTCTATTGATGTGGTGGACAGGTTAGCTCAAAAGACACTAGATAGTGTGCATCCTAATGATCCACTTGAAGCTATATTACAAGGGAAGGAAAGCACTGAAGATATGAAGCATGTGGAAGAGTTTAAAGGGTTAGAAGCATTGTCGGTCATACCAAGGGGGTGCACAAAATTTGAACCTTTAGATAGGCCTATGTCTATCTGAAACCATCAATTGAAGAACCCCCTAATCTTGAGCTGAAGCCCTTACCGAACCACTTGAGGTATGCTTTCTTGGGTACTTCTTCAACCTTACCTGTGATTATATCTGCAGGACTTACCGAGTTGCAGGAGGAAAAGCTACTAAGAGTCCTTAGAGAATACAAGAAAGCATTTGGATGGACGATTGCGGACATAAAAGGGATTAGTCTGGCAACTTGCATGCACAAGATTTTACTTGAGGAAGGACAAAAAGCCTCAATCGAGAATCAGCGTCGCCTCAACCCGTCAATGAAGGAAGTGGTCAAAAAGGAAGTTATAAAGTGGCTTGATGCAGGAATCATTTACCTGATCTCTGACAGCTCATGGGTCAGTCCAGTGCAATGTGTGCCGAAAAAAGGAGGAATGACAGTCGTTCCCAATGAAAAGAATGAGCTTATTCCTACATGAACAATCACGGGGTGGCGAGTATGCATGGACTATCGCAAGCTAAATAAAGCCACAAGGAAGGACCACTCCCTTTGCCTTTCATAGACCAAATGTTGGACCGGCTTGCAGGTAAGGATTATTTCTATTTCCTAGATGGCTATTTAGGGTATAATCAGATTGCCATAGCACCGGAGGATCAAGAGAAGACAACTTTTACATGCCCGTATGGCACTTTTGCCTTTAGGAGAATTCCATTTGGGCTATGTAATGCTCCTGCTACGTTCCAAAGGTGCATGATGGCAATATTTTCTGATCTCATAGAGAATTGTATTGAAATCTTCATGGATGATTTTTCAGTTTTTGGAGACTCATTTGACAATTGTTTGGATAATCTTGCTATTGTTCTTAAGCTCTGTGAAGAAACAAACCTGATTTTGAATTGGGAAAAATGCCATTTTATGGTTCGAGAGGGTATTGTTCTTGGTCACAGGGTTTCCAACAAAGGCATTGAGGTGGATCGAGCAAAGGTGGATGCAATTGAGAGAATGCCACCTCCAACATCAGTGAAGGCGATCAGAAGTTTCCTCGGACATGCAGGTTTTTACCGGCGGTTCATTAAGGATTTCTCAAAGATAGCCAAGCCCTTATGCAACCTATTAGAGAAGGACGTGCCATTCAAGTTCAATGAAGCATGCTTAGCTGCATTCAATGAGCTAAAAAGGAAGTTAATTTCAGCACCTATAATGATGTCTCCTGAATGGTCGATGCCCTTTGAATTAATGTGTGATGCTAGTGACTATGCTGTAGGGGCAGTACTGGGTCAAAGAGTTAATAAGGTGTTTCATCCCATATACTATGCAAGTAGAACCTTAGATGATGCACAAATTAACTACACAACCACTGAAAAGGAGTTACTTGCTGTGGTCTTTGCATTTGATAAATTTTGTTCTTATCTTATTGGTACTAAGGTTTTAGTCTTTACTGATCATGCTGCTATCAAATACTTGATAAAGAAGAAAGAGGCAAAACCTCGTCTCATCAGGTGGTTATTATTGCTTCAAGAATTTGATCTTGAGATCAAGGATAAGAAAGGATCCGAGAACCTTGTGGCGAACCATTTATCGAGGCTAGAAAGTGATGAGATGCCGGAGCCATGCACTCGTATCAATGAACACTTCCCCGACGAACAGGTATGGGCAATGCTACATCAAAAGGTACCATGGTTTGCAGATATCGTTAACTACATTGTGTCTAACTTTGTACCTGATGAATGGAAGGCTCAACAGAGGAAAAGATTCTTTCATGAGGTAAAATTTTATATTTGGGATGAACCTTTTTTGTTCAAGCAATGTGCAGATCAAGTCTTAAGGAGATGTGTTCCTGAGGAGGAACAAGGAGAAATCCTATATAATTGCCACTCATCACCATATGGAGGGCACTATGGGGGAAGCAAAACTGCATCCAAGATACTCCAATGTGGTTTTTATTGGCCTACACTGATTAAAGACTCACAAAATTTCGTGGCCAATTGTGACAGGTGTCAAAGAACGGGCAACATCTCTAGAAGACATGAGATGCCCCTTAACAACATCCTAGAAGTGGAGTTATTCGATGTTTGGGGTATAGACTTCATGGGTCCTTTTGTCTCATCATACAATAATCGTTACATTTTATTGGCTGTGGACTACGTTTCTAAGTGGGTAGAAGCTGTGGCTTTACCCACTAATGATGCTAATGTGGTGGTAAAATTTTTGAGAAAACAGATCTTTACAAGGTTCGGAACCCCAAGAGCTATCATTAGTGATGAGGGAACACATTTTTGCAACAAGCTTTTTGATGCGGTGATGAAGAAGTTTGGGGTGAAGCACAAGGTGGCCATGGCATACCATCAGCAGACAAATGGACAAGCTGAAGTATCCAATCGAGAAATCAAGCGCATCTTGAAAAAGACTGTGTGCCCAACACGTAAGGATTGGTCGCAGCGACTGGATGATGCTCTATGGGCGTATCGTACCGCATATAAAACCCCAATCGGAATGTCCCCGTACCAATTGGTATATGGGAAAGCGTGCCACCTCCTCGTTGAATTGGAACACAAAGCATTTTGGGCATTGAAGACTCTTAATCTCGACTTAGAAAAGGCAGGAAACAAGCGAAAATTTCAGTTGCAGGAACTTGAAGAATTCCGCCGCCAAGCTTATGAGAACTCGCGAATCTACAAGGAGAAGACAAAATTTTGGCATGACAAGCGGATATTGCGGCGAAACTTTCAACCAGGCCAACAAGTTTTACTGTACAACTCGAGGTTGAAGTTATTTCCTGGAAAATTAAAGTCGAGGTGGTCAGGTCCATTCAAGGTGATACAAGTATCTCCTTTCGGAGTGGTGACACTACTTGATGAGGCAAATCAGGTGAAATTCAAGGTCAATGGCCATAGGTTAAAATCCTATCTAGGAAGTGCAGATAATCGGGCCACTTCGACCACATTGCTCAAAGATGCCTAAGAAGGAAGAAAGTCGAGCCTAAGACTATAAACGTGGCGCTTTTTAGGAGGCAACCCAAATTTCGTTTGTTTATCTTTATTTGCATGTTTAATTTCAAATTCACATTTAAAGTTCCATTTCATGATTTAGTTAGTTAATCTTTAATTTTTAGGGCAATTACATGACCAAGATCACGAAGTGGACCCTTGAGGACTCAAAGAAGGTGAGATTTGAACATGGGCGAGTCGTGCCGCAGCATGTCCCGTGGCACTAGAGGTCAGTGTACATTCAGCAGATTCAGGCCATGGCACACGCTATGGCATTATATTGGTGTTCCGTCACACTAGAGGTACTAGCCATGTGTGCCCTGGCACATGCTACAGCACTTTACTTTTAATTAATAAAGGGGAGTGAGCACACAGGTAATGAAGATGGTGAGAAGAACGCCTCCGGCCAGGGATCCTAATGCACACTACCAGATTAGTGGCACAAGGGGAGTATTGTTTTTCCTTACTTCTCTTTACATTGCGGACAATGTCGGCTTTAGGTTTGGGGGTGCTGTGCTCTGCTCTGCTAGTACCAGTTTTTGATGCTTTGCTGGTATCTTTTTGATGCTTTACATTGGGTTACTTGTTTTTTTTCTTTTCACCTCTAAATAGTTAGGAGGTAGTTTTAAGCTGTAGGATGCATGCATGCACTAAGCCTAAGCTTGTTATGTTGGACATGTCATCTCCCTATTCTGTGATGAAATAAATGGGACTAAATTTGGTTTAGTAGGATAGGAGGAGACAATTTGACTTAGAGAGCTGGCATAAGGTTATCACCTTTGAAGTTTGGACCCCACTTTTAAGCACAACACTTCTCACCTAGGTAAGAGTTTGACTTTGGTCTAAAGTGTTGAAAAAAAAAAAGCATGATGGCAGATTGAAAACTTTAAAAGTGAGCTGATTGTTAGTGAAAAAAAAAACTGTTGAGTAGAAAAGATGTGCCAAGGCTCTGAGCACCACTGTACGAGCTTGAGCGTCATTTAGTGCGAAAGCATACGCAATAAGGCCCAACACGTGCTCGTGGTGAATAGTCCATCTGTCGAAGCTCGAGGATAAACCCGTAGGGGTGTCTCAACACCTAATGCCTTGAACCAATTGGGACGGGAGCCATTGGTTGATTCCTCGCTACACGGGCCTAGTTTTTGGACGTGACACCCAGAGTCGTGCACCAAAAAAAAAAAGAAATGAAAAAAAAGATAGAGATCGAAGGAAGTTTTCAATTTCTGCCTGATTGTTTAATTTATGTGAATGATAACTCAAACATAGGTGGGGGTGATTTCACACACTGCACGGGTCTTGACCGATCTGGTGGTTCACCTTGTGTTGGTTTCTTGGGTCAGTTGAATCTGAATTGATAACTACGCCTATGAGGAACCATATCTGAGAATGTGAAGGGGAGGTGATGGATTTGGCACAACAAAGTTAAGGATGGTGACTTTTGTTGCTTTTATCACTTTGATGCTTCATTTTTGTTTGGTAGTTTAGGCTTTGCTCGGGACTAGCAAAGGTTGAGGTTTGGGGGTGTGTTAACTCTACAAACATTACATATTTGTACACACTTTTCGGTCTTACACCAATGCAAACTCTTGAGTTTAATTGACTTTTGGATGTTCCTTGAGTATTTTGTGATGCTTCAATTTCAAATGCTTAATTTGAGCTTATTTGATTATAGGAAGTCTTGGGAACCAAGAATCGAAGAATGGCAAAATCCCAGAAAGATGCGCCAAGGCATGCGCTCAGGCACACAAGGGCAGAAGACTAATGAGCACGACTTGTCGAGGCATGTGCCAAGGCGTACCTTCACAGTAGGCATTCTGATGCGTTGTGCCAAGGCGTGTGCCGCGGTAGGTAGCGGGATTATGGACGCCAAGATTTTAAAGACCGAGACTTTTGGGATATTTTGGATAAGATTGATTCTGAGAAAGGAGGGAAAGAAAAATATCTTAAGATCTCACAGTAGCAACTAAAGATATCATTGGAATATCTTGAGAGATATGGAATCAATCTATATATTGAAGTATTTTGGCAATGTGAACAAGATCCATCCATCTATCTCTGGAGACATCAGAATTTTCTTTTTATCTCTTTTTCTTTCAGAGAGACAGCATCGACATCGTAAAGGGGGAAGTCGACAACAAGTGAAAGGAGAGATCTTGAAGACGGGATTGCAACTTGCTACCGGATTAGAGTTTCCTTCTCTTTTCTCTTTAGTTTACTTCATGTATTCCTTGATTGTGTCGATGGTTGACTCAATTTCCATTATGAACTAATCGTATTTTTCCTAAGGTGATTAATGGATCTTATTTCTCAATCTTGATTGGTAGTTTACTTCTCCTATGTCTATGGATTTGATTGAGTTCCTTATGCTTGTCTCGGACTTAATGCGATTTAATTGACTGGCCACCGATTAAGTTGATCCGGTAATCTAGTTGAACTCGACAGAGGAATTCTAGGTTTAGCTAGGGAAAGCATAGCTTGGGTTAATCCACATCGAAAGACGGGATTTTAAGTGAAAAGGATAGACATATACCTGATCACCCTAAGTAGTCAATTAGGTCTGATCTTTAATGGGTCCTAACTTGTTGATCGCCTAGACATAGAGTGGATTGACTAGTTGAGGATACGGTCTTATTACAAGCGACAGCTGCGTAAGATGATAGTGAACCCTAGGTTAGCAATGAAATCAAATTCAAGGCATAGGTAGAAGGGAACTATAATCGGGATTGGGAATAAGTGAAGTTGTGATCCTTAGGGCCTTTAATTCTGATTGATTGAAATTTTATTGTCTACTGCTCTCGTTTCAATTTTCTTGCTTCTAATCATAATCGATTGTTTGAATAAGGGAGAGTTGTTACAATTTCAGTAATTAATTGAATTCTTATAAGGTCTCTGTGGGACGACACTCGTTCTCATCACTATAGTACTCGTTCGACACGTGCACTTGCGTTTGGACGATAATTAATCGCGAACAGTGCACATGCAAACTTCAGTCATGGATACTCTTCCAATCATGAGCATTATGCCTCGATCTACACCTGCGCTTATCTCGGTCTCTCCTTTCCGAGAATCAGCCCAATGTTCTTCAATTAGTCCATTTAGTGCATTCCTGAATCGCTTCGCCCCTAAGTTTTGCAACCGAACCTTCTGGATTTGACAAATGGACTGTTGTAGGCCCAACCTTAAGCCGATGATCAGCACCCTGATGTGCGTCAGATGACACAAAACACACTGACAAAAGATGGACAAAACCGCAAGAACGAGAAGACAAGGGTTTGCGCTTGACTCGTAACCCAAATCTGGGACGAACCAAGAGTACGAAGACAAGAAACGCCACACCACGAGGGTTATAAGTTTCGATTGTTTGAGCAACACGAGATAAAACTCGATAAGTTTGGAAGTAACTCCATGAACCAAAAGAGAGCAGAAAACTTTCAACTCCGAGAGTGATCAAAGCTTTTTCTACAAATTCGTGGCTCCCTCCCCTATATAATGGAGCAATCATTTAAAAGAGGAAATGGATGAAATACTCATGGAAACTATTCAGCATCGCATAATAAACAACTCCCGCGCATGTAAACTAGTCAGAATCCCGAAATAAGCAACTGTGCACATGCAAACTTCAGTCATGGATATATTCTTCCAATGATGATCATTATGCCTCGATCTGCACTTGGGCTTATCTCGGTCTCTCCTTTCCGAGAATCAGCCCAATGTTCTTCAGTTAGTCCATTTAGTGCATTCTTAAATCGTTTCGCCCCTAAGTTTTCCCACCGAACCTTCTGGATTTGACAAATGGACTGTTGTAGGCCCAACCTTAAGCTGATGATCAGCACCTTGATGTGCGTCAGATGACACAAAACACACGGACAAAAGATGGACAAAACTGCAAGAACGAGAAGACAAGGGTTTGCGCTTGACTCGTAACCCTGATCTGGAATGAACCAAGACTATGAAGACAAGAAACGCCACACTACGAGGGTTATAAGATTCGATTGTTTGAGCAACACGAGATAAAACTCGATAAGTTTGGAACTTACTCCAAGAACCAAAAGAGAGGAGAAAACTTTCAACTCCGAGAATGATCAAAGGTTTTCTTACAAATTCGTGGCTCCCTCCCCTATATAATGGAGCAATCATTTAAAGGAAGAAATGGATGAAATACTCATGGAAACTATTCAGCATCTCATAATAAACAACTCTCCCCACATGTCAACTCCTCAGAATCTCGAAATAAGCAACTGTACACATGCAAACTTCAATCATGGATATATTCCTCCAATCATGAGCATTATGCCTTGATCTGGACCTGGGCTTATCTCAGTCTCTCCTTTCCGAGAATCAGCCCAATGTTTTTCAATTAGTCCATTTAGTGCATTTCTGAATTGCTTCACCCCTAAGTTTTGCAACCGAACCTTCTGGATTTGACATATGGACCGTTGTAGCCCCAACCTTAAGCCGATGATCAGCACCTTGACGTACGTGAGATGATGCAAAACACACAAACAAAGGACAGAAAAAACCCCAAGAACGAGAAGACAAGAGTTTGCGCTGGACTCGTAACCCAGATCTGGGATGAACCAAGCCTACGAAGACAAGAAATGCCACACCACGAGGGTTATAAGTTTCAATCGTTTGAGTAACACGAGATAAAACTCGATAAGTTTGGAAGTAACTCCAAGAACCAAAAGAGAGCAGAAAACTTTCAACTCCGAGAATGATCAAAGGTTTTCTTACAAATTCGTGGCTCCCTCCCCAATATAATGGAGCAATCATTTAAAAGAGGAAATGGAAGAAATACTCATGGAAACTGTTCAGCATCTCATAATAAACAACTCCCGCGCATGTAAACTACTCAGAATCCCGAAATAAGCAACAATGCACATGCAAACTTCAGTCATGGATATATTCTTCCAATCATGATCATTATGCCTCGATCTGCACCTGGGCTTATCTCGGTCTCTCCTTTCCAAGAATCAGCCCAATGTTCTTCAAATAGTCCATTTAGTGCATTCCTGAATCACTTCGCCCCTAAGTTTTGCAACCGAACCTTCTAGATTTGACAAATGGACTGTTGTAGGCCCAACCTTAAGCCGATGATCAGCACCTTGATGCGCGTCAGATGACACAAAACACACCGACAAAAGATGGACAAAACCCCAAGAACGAGAAGACAAGGGTTTGCGCTTGACTCGTAACCTAGATCTGGAACGAACCAAGACTACGAAGACAAGAAATACCCCACCACGAGGGTTATAAGTTTTGATTGTTTGAGTAACACGAGATAAAACTCGATAAGTTTGGAAGTTACTTCAAGAACCAAAAGAGAGCAGAAAACTTTCAACTCCGCGAATGATCAAAGGTTTTCTTACAAATTCGTGGCTCCCTCCCCTATATAATGGAGCAATCATTTAAAAGAGGAAATGGATGAAATACTCATGGAAACTATTCAGCATCTCATAATAAACAACTCCCCCCACATGTAAACTACTCAGAATCCCGAAATAAGCAACTGTCCACATGCAAACTTCAATCATGGATATATTCTTCCAATCATGATTATTATGCCTCGATCTGCACCTGGGCATATCTCGGTCTCTCCTTTCCGAGAATTAGCCCAATGTTCTTCAAATAGTCCATTTAGTGCATTCCTGAATTGCTTTGCCCCTAAGTTTTGCAACCGAACCTTCTAGATTTGACAAATGGACTGTTGTAGGCCCAACCTTAAGCCGATGATCAGCACCTTGATGTGGGTCAAATGACACAAAACACAAAGACAAAAGATGGACAAAACCCCAAGCACTCTGGACTCGTAACCCAGATCTGGAACGAACAAAGACTACGGAGACAAGAAACGCCACACCACGAGGGTTATAAGTTTTGATTGTTTGAGTAACACGAGATAAAACTCGATAAGTTTGGTAGTAACCCCAAGAACCAAAAGAGAGCAGAAAACTTTCAACTCCGAAAATGATCAAAGCTTTTCTTACAAATTCGTGGCTCCCTCCCCTATATGATGGAGCAATCATTTAAAAGAGGAAATGGATGAAATACTCATGGAAACTATTCAGTATCTCATAATAAACAACTCCCGTGCATGTAAACTACTCAGAATCCCGAAATAAGCAACTGTGCACATGCAAACTTCAGTCATGGATACATTCCTCCAATCATAATCATTATGCCTCGATCTGCACTTGGGCTTATCTCAGTCTCTCCTTTCCGAGAATCCGCCCAATGTTCTTCAATTAGTCCATTTAGTGCATTCCTGAATCGCTTCGCCCCTAAGTTTTGCCACCGAACTTTCTGGATTTGGCAAATGGACTGTTGTAGGCCCAACCTTAAGCCGATGATCAGCACCTTGCTGTGCATCAGATGACATAAAATAAACAGACAAAAGATGGACAAAACCCCAAGAACGAGAAGACAAGGGTTTGCGCTCGACTCGTAACCAAGATCTGGAACGAACCAATACTACGAAGACAAGAAACGCCACACCACGAGGGTTATAAGTTTCGATTGTTTGAGTAACACGAGATAAAACTTGAAAAATTTGGAAGTAACTCCAAGAACCAACGAAGCGCAGAAAACTTTCAACTTCGAGAATGATCAAAGGTTTTCTTACAAATTCGTGGCTCCCTCCCCTATATAATGGAGCAATCATTTAAAAGAGGAAATGGATGAAATACTCATGGAAACTATTTAGCATCTCATAATAAACAACTCTCCGCACATGTAAACTACTCAGAATCTCGAAATAAGCAACTGTACACGTGCAAACTTCAATCATGGATATATTCCTCCAATCATGAGCATTATGCCTCGATATGGACCTGGGCTTATCTCGGTCTCTCCTTTCCGAGAATCAGCCCAATGCTTTTCACTTAGTCCATTTAGTGCATTCCTGAATCGCTTCGCCCCTAAGTTTTGCAACCGAACCTTCTGGATTTGACATATGGACTGTTGTAGCCCCAACCTTGATGCGAACCTCACCAACACCGTGATGAAACCCGATATCAAGCATGATATGAACCTCACCAACTCGTGACGAAACCCGTATACGACTAAGGTCTCCAGGAAACGTGTCCTTATCAAGCTCGAAAGGTGGAACCTTGACCCATTACCTATAGAGAGGTAAGAACCTTGGTATAGTGAAGACGCCACAATCAACTATGGTAGGGTTGATTGATAATTCGGGGATGAACGCCACGGAATACTCCGATAAGTTCGAATAGTTCTTCAAAAAACCAAAGAGAATAAAATCTCACACTTCATTAATGAATAAAACTGATCCAAATCGTCCAAAGGCAGCACCAGCCTTAAATAGGCCAAAGTGCAATATTACATCAAAAATAACCTTCCTAAATGGTTCTCATAGGATAGGAAACTAATTAGAAAGCAAATCTAAGTGCTATCCCAGAAAAATTACAATATATTAACAATATCTTCAAAACTAAATAAAGGGGAAGGAAATATATTCTACTTGCTAAAAGAGGAAAGTGATATATTCTTGTAGATAACTTCAGTATATCAGCATTAACTTGTGCTTCTCTTGCCTCTTTAGTTCTCTCAACTGTCTTTCTTAAAAATATTCCTTTCCTTTCCTTTCACCTTGTTAAGATATATTTCTTGAAGATACTTGCCCTCTTGACATTCAACTGAAATACATTTCTTGAATCACTTGCACTCTTGATGCTTAGCTGAAATATATGGCCTTCGTCATTGGTCCATTTTTGAAATATTATGGATAATGTTGAGTCAGTATGTGTATCCATATCCACTTCTTCGTCGTGCACGAGCTTCTAATCATCCGATCATGAGGGACTTCAATTGCAGGCTTCAAGCTCGTATCTTGGATCACGTCATTCCCCTCCTCTTGAAAAGGATTTGTCCTCAAATCTTGCCCTGCATTGAATGAAGACAAATTACAAACTTGGAACGTATCATTGTCTGCATACTCACCTTGCTGTTCATGATTAGTAATCCGCTCAAGAACTTGGAATAGTCCATCTCCATGAGGATGTGTCTTTGAACGCCTTTGAATGTGAATTCTCTTGTTCCTCATGTGCAATGCATTACAGCCACCCGGATCAAAAACAAAATTGTTACTGCCACTATTGTGGTGCATGGCTTTCACATGATTTGACTTAACAAATTCACCTTTTATCATTCCACCTAAGTAAACACAGCCACTTATAGGTAAAGATGTTAAATTCATAAGAATTAATAAAGTGAAGCCATATACGTGCTTTGAATGAGAAAACTTAGTGGTAGATGGAATAAAACTAGAATAAGCAACCTTATCATTGGAAAAACAATATTCCCATGCTTTAAAATCAATTCTTGCATAACAACTCAAAAACAATAGTTTATTTCCAAGTTCTCTCAAAATTTTCCAAGTGTAATTCAGAAACATAACTTCTTTTCTCAAAATAAACACACTATGTAACCTCAAAATCATCCCAAACATCAAATCATCATGAGTGGCATCATCCATTATATGACATGGAATATAGTAACAATATAAATTAGATAAGTAATGAAAACCACTTACCTGACTTACCAAAGTAGATGATTGCCAATCTTGCATTGTCTTTTTCTCTTCAACAAGATTCTCAATCTCTATAGCATTCACAAGAAAAATTACCTTATCCATACAAATAGTACTAATTTCAAGTTTAATAAGTAACCATTCTTTCCTTAAGGCCTCTAAAATAAGTCTTGGATGTTCGGCATGATCATCTAGACTCTTGCTATAATGAATATCATCAAAGTAGATAAAAGCATACAAATTATGACTCATAAATCCCATGAAAGTACTAAACATCTTATATAAATCACATGGGTTTTTGCATTCAATGTTTAACTCATGATTTTCTCTCACCCTAGCATGATGGAATTCACCTTTAAGATCAATCTTTGAAATCATATATGCATTGTTCAATCCTAAATCATGATCTCTTGTCACCATAGCATGATGAAATTCACTTTCCACATTAGGCTTTGAAATCCAATATGCATCATGAAATCCATCTAACATGCGATCTAAATGAGGAACAGAATTAGGGCACATGACCATGGTGTTTTTGACGGCTTGAAAATCAGAAAACCCTATCCATGTTTGATCCTCATGCTCTAGTAACATTAAGACAATAAAGGGACTCATATACTCACTAGCTTGTAGATTTACCACTTGCTCATTGGATTGTAGTTGAATCTCCTTCATCTCCTTATGATTACTTCTAATGGCTAGTTGATTTGGACTTGATCCTTGATGCACTCCCTTGACTTCCTGCAAATAAGAAATAATATTGCTCGGCAGGAATCCGACAAGATTGTTAGTAAATAAAATGGGCTCCTTAATCATAAGGGGCTGATGTAAAATTAAAGAACTCTCAACCTCACGGTCTTTTTCCTCTCTTGCACTTACCAATGAAACATCTCTCTTAGTAATTTCTTTTCTCTCATTTTCTTTTCCCTCATGTTCCAGCTCTTTTTCTTCATTCTCAACTCTCACATTGTTTTTTTCATACTCTCGCTCTTCATTACACTCTTTCTTTTGCACACTCTCTCCTTTTTTATCACTCTCTTTTTCTTGATCACTCTTTTGATTCTCATGAATTTGTGTAAGACTCACAAATTGTTTGACTTCCATAGATGGCTCAGAACAGATCTTCATTGAGGGGACCTCAACTTGCTGAGAGGTTGATCTTGAAGAACTTGTTGCAGCCATGCTTGTGCGCCATTCATCCATGTTTCTTTGCTTCAACCGTCGTTCAACTTTCATGGCATGAAGCAACATATCTTTGAAGTCTTCATAACAATGCACCGCCACTTCATCCATAATATCAGGATTTAATCCACGTACGAACCTGTCCATGGTGACTTCTATGTCCTCCTCTATGTTTGCTCGGGTCAGTGCAACCTCCATCTCTTTGTAATAATCAATAACGCTCTTGGATCCTTGAGTGAGATGTTGCAATTTGTTGTGCAATTCCCAGCGATACGAACTTGGAAGGAATCGTTGCCTCATTATTGACTTCATCTTGTTCCATGTCTCAACAGGTCGCTCTCCATTTTGTCTCCTACTTGTAATAATCCGATCCCACCAAATAATAGTATAGTCGGAGAATTGAAATGAAGCAAGTTGTACCTTTTTCCTTTCAGAGTAGATATGATGTTTGAAGACCATCTCCATTCCTTCCTCCCACAAAAGATAAGCTTCGAGGTCGTTTTTGCCTTGGAAAGTTGGAAACTTCACTTTTGTGTCACGGAGATCATTGTCTTGCCCTGGTCTTCTCAATTCTTTATCTACATATGGAAGCTGAAAGCTTTTTCTTGTTGCTTCATCCTCAATTCGATCTATCTTCTTGTGGATTTGTTTGAATTCAGCTCTCATCATCCTCCCAACCTCGTGTACATATGCTTCTAGTTGTATATCTTCGAATGCGCTTTCCTCTTGATAGTGTGACATGATGAGAATCTGCAATAGATATTAGGACCTCACAAGCACTCTCTCACGTGTTTCACTCAAGAATATGTTCGCTCAATTCACTCATGTTTGCACTCAAACGGCTTTTACCCTCTAATAATCTCACCACTCTTGCCTTTTTCCACTCATATATCCTCTGGTTCGAATAGTTCTTCAAAGAACCAAAGAGAATAAAATCTCACATTTCGTTAATGAATAAAACTGATCCCAAAATCGTCCAAAGGCAAGCACCAGCCTTTAAATAGGCCAAAGTGCAATATTACATCAAAAATAACCTTCCTAAATGGTTCTCATAGGATAGGAAACTAATTAGAAAGCAAATCTAAGTGCTATCCCAGAGAAATTACAATATATTAACAATATCTTCAAAACTAAATAAAGGGGAAGGAAATATATTCTACTTGCTAAAAGAGGAAAGTGATATATTCTTGTAGATAACTTTAGTATATCAGCATTAACATGTGCTTCTCTTGCCTCTTTAGTTCTCTCAACTGTCTTTCTTAAAAATATTGTTTTCCTTTCACCTTGTTAAGATATATTTCTTGAAAATACTTGCCCTCTTGACATTCAACTGAAATACATTTCTTGAATCACTTACACTCTTGATGCTTAGCTGAAATATATGGCCTTCGTCATTGGTCCATTTTTGAAATATTATGGATAATGTTGAGTCAGTATGCGTATCCATATCCACTTCTTCATCGTGCACGAGCTTCTAATCATCCGATCATGAGGGACTTCAATTGCAGGCTTCGAGCTCGTATCTTGGATCACATCAAACCTTAAGCCGATGATCAGCACCTGATGTGCGTCAGATGACGCAGAACACACAGACAA
>CM075305.1:10562967-10594655 GCA_037672795.1 Lagerstroemia speciosa
TCCCGTAGTTGAAAGTTTTCTGTTCTCTTTTGGTTCTTGAACTAACTTCCAAACTTATCGAGTTTTATCTCGTGTTACTCAAACAATCGAAGCTTATAACCCTCGTTGTGTGGCGTTTCTTGTCTTCGTAGTCTTGGTTCGTTCCAGATCTGGGTTACGAGTCAAGCGTAAAGCCCTTGTCTTCTCGTTCTTGGGGTTTTGTCCATCTGTTGTCAGTGTGTTTTGTGTCATCTGACGCACATCAAGGTGCTGATCATCGGCTTAAGGTTTGAGCTACAGCAGTCCATTTGTCAAATCCAGAAGGTTCGATTGCAAAACTTAGGGGCGAAGCGATTCAAGAAAGCACTAAATGGACTAATTGATCAACATTGGGCTGATTCTCGGAAAGGAGAGACCGAGATAAGCCCAGGTGCCGATCGAGGCATAATGCTCATGATTGGAAGAATATATATCCAGGACTGAAGTTTGCATGTGCACAGTTGCTTATTTCGGGATTCTGAGTAGTTTACATGTTGGGGAGTTGTTTATTATGAGATGCTGAATAGTTTCTATGAGTATTTCATCCATTTCCTCTTTTAAATGATTGCTCCATTATATAGGGGAGGGAGCCATGAATTTGTGAGAAAACCTTTGATCATTCTCGTAGTTGAATGTTTTGGTTCTTGAAGTAACTTCCAAACTTATCGAGTTTTATCTCGTGTTACTCAAACAATTGAAACTTATAACCCTCGTGGTGTGGCGTCTCTTGTCTTCGTGGTCTTGGTTCATTCCAGATCTGGGTTACGAGTCAAACGCAAACCCTTGACTTCTCGTTCTTGGGGTTTTGTCCATCTTTTGTCAGTGTGTTTTGTGTCATCTAATGCACATCAAGGTGGTGATCATCGGCTTAAGGTTGGGGTTACAACAGTCCATTTGTCAAATCCAGAAGGTTCGGTTGCAAAACTTTGGGGCGAAGCGATTGAGGAATGCACTAAATGGACTAATTGAAGAACATTGGGCTTATTCTCGGAAAGGGGAGACCGAAATAAGCCCAGGTGCAGATTGAGGCATATTGCTCATGATTGGAAGAATATATCTATCACTGAAGTTTGCATGTGGACAGTTGCTTATTTCGGGATTTTGAGTAGTTTACATGTGGTGGAGTTGTTTATTATGAGATGCTAAATAGTTTCCTTGAGTATTTTATGCATTTCCTCTGTTAAATGATTGCTCCATTATATAGGGGAGGGAGCCACGAATTTGTAAGAAAACCTTTGATCATTTTCGGAGTTGAAAGTTTTCTGCTCTCTTTTGGTTCTTGAAGTAACTTCCAAACTTATTGAGTTTTATCTCGTGTTACTCAAACAATCGAATCTTATAGCCCTCGTGGTGAGGCGTTTCTTGTCTTCATAGTCTTGGTTCGTTTCAGATCTGGATTACGAGTCAAGCGCAAACCCTTGTCTTCTTGTTCTTGGGGTTTTATCCATCTTTTGTCAGTGTGTTTTGTGTCATCTAATACATATTAAGGTGCTGATCATTGGCTTAAGGTTGGGGCTACAATAGTCCATTTGTGAAATCTAGAAGGTTCGGTTGTAAAACTTAGGGGCAAAGTGATTCAGGAAAGCACTAAATGGACTAATTGAAGAACATTAGGCTGATTCTCAGAAAGGAGAGACTAAGATAAGCCCAGGTGCAGATCGAGGCATAATGCTCATGATTGGAAGAATATATCCATGACTGAAGTTTGCATGTGCATAGTTGCTTATTTCGGGATTCTGAGTAGTTTACATGTGGGGAAGTTGTTTATTATGAGATGCTGAATAGTTTCCATGAGTATTTCATCCATTTCCTCTTTTAAATGATTGCTCCATTATATAGGCGACGGAGCCACGAATTTGTAAGAAAACCTTTGATCATTCTTGGAGTTGAAAGTTTTCTGCTCTCTTTTGATTCTTGAAGCAACTTCCAAACTTATTGAGTTTAATTTCGTGTTACTCAAACAATCGAAACTTATAACCCTCGTGGTGTGGCGTTTCTTGTCTTCGTAGTCTTGGTTCGTTCCAGATCTGGGTTATGAGTCAAGCGCAAACCCTTGTCTTCTCGTTCTTGGGGTTTTGTCCATTTGTTGTCAATGTGTTTTGTGTCATCTCACGCACATCAAGGTGCTGATCATCGGCTTAAGGTTGGGGCTACAGTAGTCCATTTGTGAAATCCAGAAGGTGCGGTTGCAAAACTTAGGGGCGAAGTGATTCAAGAAAGCACTAAATGGACTAATTGAAGAACATTGGGCTGATTGTCAGAAAGGAGAGACCGAGATAAGCCCAGGTGCAGATCGAGGCATAATGCTCTTGATTGGAAGAATATATGATGCGAACCTCAACAACACCGTGATGAAACCCGATTTCAAGTACGATATTGATGTGAACCTCGCCAACACCGTGATGAAACCCAATATCAAGTATGATAAGAACCTCACCAACTCGTGACGAAACCCGTATCCAACTAAGGTCTCCAAGGAACGTGTCCTTATCAAGCTCAGATGGTGGAACCTTGACCCATTACCTATAAAGTGGTAAGAACCTTGGTATAGTGAAGACGCCACAATCAACTATGGAAGGGTTGATTGATAAGTCGAGGATGAACGCCACGGAATACTCCGATAAGTTCGAATAGTTCTTCAAAGAACCAAAGAGAATAAAATCTCACACTTCATTAATGAATAAAACTGATCCCCCCAAAATTCGTCCAAAGCAAGCACCAGCCTTTAAATAGGCCAAAGTGCAATATTACATCAAAAATAACATTCCTAAATGGTTCTCATGGGATAGGAAACTAATTAGAAAGCAAATCTAGGTGTTTCTTCAGGGAAATTACAAAATATTACCAATATCTTCAGAACTAAGCAAAGGGGAAGGAAATATATTCTACTTGCTAAAAGAGGAAAGTAATATATTCTTGTAGATAACTTCAATATATCAGCATTAACTTGTGTTTCTCTTGCCTCTTTAGTTCTCTCAACTTCCTTTCTTGATGATATTTTTCCTCATTATATCTAGCTGAGATATATTTCTTCAAATACTTTCCCTCTTGACATCAACTGAAATATATTTCTTGAAGTACGTTCACGGTTGACATTCAGCTGAAACATGTGGCCTTCATCATTTGTCCATTTTTGAAATATTATGGATAATGTTGAGTCATTTAGCTTGCTCATCACTTGTATGCATATCCATATCCGCTTCTCTGTCATGCACGAGCTTCTCATCATCCGATCATGAGAGACTTCGATTGTAGGCTTCGAACTCGTATCTTGGATCACATCAGATATGAACCTCACCAACTGGTAACAAAACCCGTATACGACTAAGGTCTCCAGGAAACGTGTCCTTATCAAGCTCAAAAGATGGAACCTTGACCCATTACCTATAGAGAGGTAAGAACCTTGGTATGGTGAAGACGCTACAATCAACTATGGAAGGGTTGATTGATAAGTCGATGATAAACACCATGGAATACTTCGATAAGTTCAAATAGTTCTTCAAAGAACAAAAGAGAATAAAATCTCACACTTTTATTAATGAATATACTGATCCAAATTCATCCAAAGGCAAGCACCAATCTTTAAATAGGCTAAAGTGCAATATTACATCAAAAATAACCTTCGTAAATGGTTCTCATAGGATGGAAAACTAATTAGAAAGTAAATCTAAGTGTTATCCTAGAGAAATTTCAATATATTACCAATATCTTCAGAACTAAATAAGGGGAAGGTAATATATTCTATTTGATAAAAGAGGAAAGTGATATATTCTTGTAGATAACTTCAATATATCAGCATTAACTTGTGCTTCTCTTGCCTCTTTAGTTCTCTCAACTTCCTTTCTTGAAAATATTCTTGCTCTATCATCTTGCTAAGATATATTTCTTCAAAATACTTGCGCTTGCACTCTTGATACTTAGCTGAAATATATGGCCTTCTTCATTTGTCCCTTTTTGAAATATCATGGATAATGTTGAGTCATTCAGCTTGCTTGACACATGTATACATATCCATGTCCTCCATTTCCTCCTACTTGAGCTTCTCGTCAATGGTCCTTGAAAGACTTTGATTTCATTCTTCAAGCTCGTACCTTGGATCATATCATTCCCCTCCTCTTGAAAAGGATTTGTCCTCAAATCTTGTCCTGCATTGAATGAAGATAAATTAGAAACTTGGAAAGTATCATTGTCTTCATGGTCACCTTGCTGTTCATGATTAGTAATCCGCTTAAGAACTCGGAGTAGTCCTTCGCCATGAGGATGTCGCTTTGAATGCATTTGAATGTGAATCCTCTTCTTCCTCAGGCACAATGAATTACAACCACTTGGATCAAACACAAAATTCTTGCTGCCACTATTAGGGTGCATGGCTTTCACATGATTTGACTTAGCAAATTTACCTTTTATTATTCCACCTAAGTAAGCACATCCACTTAAAGGTAAAGATGTTAGTTTCATAAGAATAAATAAAGTGAAGCCATATACTTGCTTTGAATGAGAAAACTTAGTGGTAGAAGGAATGACACTAGAATGAGCAACCTCAACATTGGGAAGACAATATTCACATGTTTTAAAATCAATTTTTGCATAACAATTCAAAAATAGTAACTTGTTTCCATGTTCTCTCATATTTTCCCAAGTGTATTTCCAGAAGTTAGCAACTTTGTATATAACATGTATTCTCACAATCTCTTTAAAAAAGAAATCATCAAGTGTGATATCATCCATTATATGACATGGAATATAGTACCAATATAAGTTAGGTAAGCAATGGAAACCACTTACTTAACTTTTCAAAGTAGATATTGGCCAATCTTGGATTGCCTTTTCCTCTTCAACAAGATCCTCATTAACTATAACACTCAAAATCAAATCAAGAAACACAATCTCATCCATACAAAGAGTTCGGTTTCAAGTTTAGCAAATAACGATTCTTTGCTTAAGGCCTTTGAAACAAGTCTTGAGTATTTATCATGATTATTTAGACTCACTACAAGAAAACTGCCAAATACCAACGGATATTTCCGACGGATAAACCGTCGGACAAAATCCATCGGAAATACCGATGGATATTACCGACGGAATCCAATCCATAGGCATTTCCGACGGATTTCCGATGGATTATCCGTCAGGAACATCAACGAGGCTTACTGACGGATTTACTGACGGATTAGTCCGTCGGTAAATGACCGACGGACTAATCCGTCGGTAAATCCGTTGTTATATCATGGCGGGAAGAGCGCGGGAGTTTACCGACGGATTATTCCGTCGGTAAATCCGTAGGCAATTACCGACGGATTGTATTCCGTAGGTAAATCCGTCGGTATGTTATAGTGCGAATGGAGCGGGTGATTTACCGACGGCCGAATCCGTCGGTGAATCTGTGGAGACGGTGTTCATGTTTTTTCCGATGGATTTACCGACGGATATTCCGTCGGTATTTGAATTTTATTGGCGGGATTTTTTCCTGCTCTTTCGTAGGCGAATCAATTTTCCGACGGATTACCGATGGAAATATCCATCGGTAATCCGTCGGAAAATTGCTTATATATATCCCGAGCCCGGCCTCTCCTCTCCCATTTCCTTTGGTGATTTCTCTCCCGAGCACGATCCACCAAGTTTGAGCAGCGAGCCACAGAGTCCGAGCCTCGATGCCAGAGCCTCGAGCCCCGACGCCCAAGTCCATCCACCGAGCAACCCGGTGATGCGAACCTCGTCAACACCGTGATGAAACCCAATATCAAGTATGATATGAACCTCACCAACTCGTGACGAAACCCGTATACGACTAAGGTCTCCAAGAAACGTGTCCTTATCAAGCTCGAAAGGTGGAACCTTGACCCATTACCTATAGAGAGGTAAGAACCTTGGTATAGTGAAGACGCCACAATCAACTATGGAAGGGTTGATTGATAAGTCGGGGACGAACGCCACGGAATACTCCGATAAGTTCGAATAGTTCTTCAAAGAACCAAAGAGAATAAATCTCACACTTCATTAATGAATAAAACTGATCCAAAAATCGTCCAAAGGCAAGCACCAGCCTTTAAATAGGCCAAAGTGCAATATTACATCAAAAATAACCTTCCTAATGGTTCTCATGGAATAGGAAACTAATGAGAAAGCAAATCTAAGTGTTTCCTAAGGGAAATTAGAAAATATTACCAATATCTTCAGAACTAAGCAAAGGGGAAGGAAATATATTCTACTTGCTAAAGAGGAAAGTGATATATTCTTGTAGATAACTTCAATATATCAGCATTAACTTGTACTTCTCTTGCCTCTTTAGTCCTCCCAATTGCTTTTCTTGAAAATATTCTTTCCCTTTCATCTTGTTAAGATATATTCCTTGAAGATACTTGCCCTCTTGACATTCAACTGAAATATATTTCTTGAATCACTTGCACTCTTAATGGTTAGCTGAAATATGTGGCCTTCATCATTTGTCCATTTTTGAAATATTATGGATAATGTTGAGTCATTTAGCTTGCTCATCACTTGTATGCATATTCATATCCGCTTCTTCGTCGTGCATGAGCTTCTCATCGTCGGATCATGACAGACTTTGATTGTAGGCATCGAGCTCGTATCATGGATCACATCATTCCCCTCCTCTTGAAAAGGATTTGTCCTCAAATCTTGCCCTGTATTAAATGAAGATAAATTACAAACTTGGAAATTGTCATTATCTTTACACTCACCTTGCTGTTCAAATTTGTAAGCATCATTAGCAATCCACTCAAGAACTCGAAATAGTCCTTCTCCATAAGGATGTCGCCTTGAATGCATTTGAATGTGAATCCTCTTCTTCCTTATGCGCAATGAATTACAACCACCTGGATCAAACACAAAATTCTTGCTGCCACTGTTAGGGTACATGGCTTTCACATGATTTGACTTAACAAATTCACCTTTTATCATTCCACCTAAGTAAGCACAGCCACTTAAAGGTAAAGATGTTAAATTCATAAGAGTTAATAAAGTGAAGCCATATACGTGCTTTGAATGAGAAAACTTAGTGGTAGATGGAATAAAACTAGAATAAGCAACCTTATCATTGGGAAAACAATATTCCCATGCTTTAAAATCAATTCTTGCATAACAACTCAAACACAATAGTTTATTTCCAAGTTCTCTAAAAATTTTCCAAGTGTAATTCAAAAACATAACTTCTTTTCTCAAAATAAACACACTATGTAACCTCAAAATCATTCCAAACATCAAATCATCATGAGTGGCATCATCCATTATATGACATGGAATATAGTAACAATATAAATTAGATAAGTAATGAAAACCACTTACCTGACTTACCAAAGTAGATGATTGCCAATCTTGCATTGTCTTTTTCTCTTCAACAAGATTCTCAATCTCTATAGTATTCACAAGAAAAATTACCTTATCCATACAAATAGTACTAATTTCAAGTTTAATAAGTAACCATTCTTTCCTTAAGGCCTCTAAAATAAGTCTTGGATGTTCAGCATGATCATCTAGACTCTTGCTATAATGAATATCATCAAAGTAGATAAAAGCATACAAATTATGACTCATAAATCCCATGAAAGCACTAAACATGTTATATAAATCACATGGGTTTTTGCATTCAATGTTTAACTCATGATTTTCTCTCACCCTAGCAAGATGGAATTCACCTTTAAGATCAATCTTTGAAATCATATATGTATTGTTCAATCCTAAATCATGATCTCCTGTCACCCTAGCATGATGAAATTCACTTTCCACATTAGGCTTTGAAATCAAATATGCATCATGAAATCCATCTAACATGTGATCTAAATGAGGAACAGAATTAGGGCACATGACCATGGTGTTTTGGATGGTTTGAAAATTAGAAAACCCTATCCATGTTTGATCCTCATGCTCTATTAACATTACGACAATAAAGGGACTCATGTACTCACTAGCTTGTAGATTTACCACTTGCCCAGTGGGTTGTAGTTGAAGCTCCTTCATCTCCTCATGATTACTTCTAATGGCTAGTTGGGTTGGACTTGATCCTTGATGCAATTCCTTGACTTCCTGCAAATAAGAAATAATATTGCTCGGCAAGAATCCGACAAGATTGTTAGTAAATAAAATCGGCTCCTTAATCATAAGGGGCTGATGTAAAATTAAAGAACTCTCAATCTCACGGTCTTTTTCCTCTCTTGCACTCACCAATGAAACATCTCTCTTAGTAATTTCTCTCTCCTCAATCTCTTTTGTCTCATTTTCTTTTTCCACAACTTCAATCTCTTTCTCTTTTTTATTGCTCTCTGTTTCCTTACACTCATCTTTCTTTTTATCACATGGTTTCTTTTTCTCACTCTCTCTTTTTTTATCACACTCTTTTTCTTGAGCATTCTTTTGGTTCTCATGAATTTGTGTAATACTCACAGCTTGTTTGACTTCCATAGATGGCTCAGAACAGATCTTCATTGAGGGGACCTCAACCTGCTGAGAGGTTGATCTTGAAGAACTTGTTGCAGCCATGCTTGTGCACCATTCATCCATGTTTCTTTGCTTCAACCGTCGTTCAACTTTCATGGCATGGAGCAACATATCTTTGAACTCTTCATAATAATGCATCGACACTTCATCAGCGATTTCATGATTTAATCCATGTACGAACCTGTCCATGGTGACTTCTATGTCCTCCTCTATGTTCGCTCGGCTTATTGCATCCTCCATTTCTTTGTAATATTCGATAACGCTCTTTGATCCTTGAGTGAGATGTTGCAATCTGTTGTGCAATTCCCAGCGATAGGAACTTGGAAGGAATCGTTGCCTCATTATTGACTTCATCTCACTCCATGTCTCAATGGGTCGCTTTCCGTTCTGTCTCCTACTTGTAATAATCCGATCCCACCAAATAATAGCATAGTCGGAGAATTGAAATGAAGCAAGTTGTACCTTTTTCCTTTCGGAATAGATATGATGTTTGAAGACCATCTCCATTCCTTCCTCCCACAAAAGATAAGCTTCGGGGTCGTTTTTGCCTTGGAAAGTCGGAAACTTCACTTTTGTGTCACGGAGATCATTGTTCTGCCTTGGTCTTCTCAATTCTTTATCTTTATATGGAAGCTGAAAGCTTTTTCTTTTTGCTTCATCCTCAATTCGATCTATCTTCTTGTGGATTTGTTTGAATTCAGCTCTCATCATCCTCCCAACCTCGTGTACATATGCTTGCAGTTGTACCTCTTCGGTTGAGCTTTCCTCTTGATAGCGTGACATGATAAGAATTCTGCAAAAGATATTAGGACCTCACAAGCACTCCCTCACGTGTTTCTCTCAAGAATATGTTCACTCAATTCACTCGTGTTTGCACTCAAATGGCTTTTACCCTCTAATAATCTCACCACTCTTGCCTTTTTCCACTCATATATCCTCTTTCAGTTCTTTTTGAACTAAACAAACAAAAATCAGAATGTCCCGCAACAATCCACCACGACTTCACCAAGATTTGAAAGAAGAATGTAGGGTCGGGTTCCAAATTACCAAAATATCGAGTAGCAAGGAAATTACGGACTAGAGAATAATAGATCAATGGAAAAGAAACAACTTTGAATGAGGGACTTTGATAACTCTATGAATGTTCAACTAAGTCTTGGACTTGTTCAATGTCTCACTTCTTCCACTTTTTTTCCACCTTTTTTTTTCACTGCTGATTCTTTTTTTTCTTTTTTTTTTTTTTAATTTTGCAACTTTTTCTTTTTTTTAATTCTTTTTTTTCTGCTATGGTTTTTTTTTTCTCCCACTACCCTTTTTTTTTTTTTTTTTCTTTTTCTGAAGAAGATAATAGAAAAGAAAAGATAAAGAAAAAGATGAAGATGAAAGAAAACGAAGAGAAACTAAAAGGATAGATTGAACCTGACTTAGAACGTTGGCTCTGATACCAAATGATGCGAACCTCGTCAACACCGTGATGAAACCCAATATCAAGTATGATATGAACCTCACCAACTCGTGACGAAACCCGTATACGACTAAGGTCTCCAAGAAACGTGTCCTTATCAAGCTCGAAAGGTGGAACCTTGACCCATTACCTATAGAGAGGTAAGAACCTTGGTATAGTGAAGACGCCACAATCAACTATGGAAGGGTTGATTGATAAGTCGGGGACGAACGCCACGGAATACTCCGATAAGTTCGAATAGTTCTTCAAAGAACCAAAGAGAATAAAATCTCACACTTCATTAATGAATAAAACTGATCCAAAAATCGTCCAAAGGCAAGCACCAGCCTTTAAATAGGCCAAAGTGCAATATTACATCAAAAATAACCTTCCTAAATGGTTCTCATGGAATAGGAAACTAATGAGAAAGCAAATCTAAGTGTTTCCTAAGGGAAATTAGAAAATATTACCAATATCTTCAGAACTAAGCAAAGGGGAAGGAAATATATTCTACTTGCTAAAAGAGGAAAGTGATATATTCTTGTAGATAACTTCAATATATCAGCATTAACTTGTACTTCTCTTGCCTCTTTAGTCCTCCCAATTGCTTTTCTTGAAAATATTCTTTCCCTTTCATCTTGTTAAGATATATTCCTTGAAGATACTTGCCCTCTTGACATTCAACTGAAATATATTTCTTGAATCACTTGCACTCTTAATGGTTAGCTGAAATATGTGGCCTTCATCATTTGTCCATTTTTGAAATATTATGGATAATGTTGAGTCATTTAGCTTGCTCATCACTTGTATGCATATTCATATCCGCTTCTTCGTCGTGCATGAGCTTCTCATCGTCGGATCATGACAGACTTTGATTGTAGGCATCGAGCTCGTATCATGGATCACATCACCCGGCCTCGAGCTCCAGCAAGCCCGAGCCTCGACCTCCAGCAAGTCCAGCCCCGGCCTCCAGCAAGTCCCAGCCCCGGCCTCCAAAGAGCCCCACCGAGCCACGGCCAACCCCGCCGAACCGCCAGCTGTCACCCGAAGCCCCGGCCAAACCCGTGAAGAGCCAACTCGAGCGCTCACCAAGTGCTACCTCAAGCCCCGAGCAGACCCACTGAGGCCACTGGCTGCCACTGCCAGCCCCTCGAGCCCAAGCCTCGCCGCCGCCGACCTCCCCGAAATGTTATTTGTATTGTTTTTTTTCGGGATAAAAATTGTAAATATTTCTAATTAATAAAATTTATTTTCTTGATTGGCTCAATATTTTATACTAATGATATTTTATTAATTTATATGATTGATAAATTTAACATATAAATAGTTACAAAATAAAATATATCAATATTTGTAACATGCATCACCGGAATTTTCCGATGGATTTACCGACGGATAATCCGTCGGAAATCCGTCGCGAGCGGCAAGCCGTCGGTAATTATCTATGAATATATTGTCGTCAGTTCCGACGGATTACCGATGGATTATCCATCGGTAAATCCGTCGGGAGAGTGATTTACCGACGGATTCCCGTCGATATTAAATTTGTCGGTAATCCCGACAAGGGAAAACGCGACGGCACATATCCGTCGGTAATCCGTCAGTAAATCCGTCGGGAAAGCCGTTTACCGATGGATTCCCGGCGGATTACCGACGGATCCGTCCGTCGGTAAATAACAGTTTTCTTGTAGTGACTCTTATCATAATGAATGCCGTCAACATAAATAAATGCATGTAAATTATGGCTCATAAGTCTCATGAAAGCGTTAGGCCTATTAATCAATCCAAAAGGAATCACCAACCAGTCAAACAAATCAAGTTTTATTTGGAATGCATTGATGAATTGATATCTCTCTTTCAACCAAATATGATGAAATTCACTTTCAAGATTAGGCTCTGAAATCAAATATGCATCATGAAATCCATCTAACATGTGATCTAAATGAGGAATAGAATTAGGGTACATGACCATGGTGTTTTTGATGGCTTGAAAATCAGAAAACGCTATCCATGTTTGATCCTCCTGCTCTAGTAACATTAAGACAACAAAGGGACTCATGTACTAACTAGCTTGTAGATTTACCACTTGCTCAGTGGGTTGTAGTTGAAACTCCTTCATCTCCTTATGATTACTTCTAATGGCTAGTTGGTTTGGACTTGATCCTTGATGCACTCCCTTGACCTCCTGCAAATAAGAAATAATACTGCTCGGCAAGAATCCGACAAGATTGTTAGTAAATAAAATCGGCTCCTTAATCATAAGGGGCTGATATAAAATTATAGAACTCTCAATCTCATGGTATTTTTCCTCTCTTGCACTCACTAATAACATATCACTATCACAGTCTCTCTTCTTAATTTCTTTTCCCTCATGTTCCAGCTCTTTTTCTTCATTCTCAACTCTCATATTATTTTTTCCACACTCTTGCTCTTCATTACATTCTTTCTTTTACACACTCTCTCCTTTTTTATCACTCTCTTTTTCTTGATCACTCTTTTGATTCTCATGAATTTGTGTAAGACTCACAACTTGTTTAACTTTCTACATGGTCCATAATAGAACTTCATTGAGGGGATCTCAACTTGCTAAGAGGTTGATCTTGAAGAACTTGTTGCAGCCATGCTTGTGCTCCATTCATCCATGTTTCTTTGCTTCAACCGTCGTTCAACTTTCATGGCATGGAGCAACATATCTTTGAACTCTTCATAATAATGCATTGACACTTCATCAGCAATTTCACGATTTAATCCACGTAAGAACCTGTCCGTAGTGGCTTCTATGTCCTCCTCTATGTTCGCTCGGCTTGTTGCAACCTCCATTTCTTTGTAATATTCGATAACGCTCTTTGATCCCTGAGTGAGATGTTGCAATTTGTTGTGCAATTCCCAGCAATAGGAACTTGGAAGGAATCATTGCCTCATTATTGACTTCATCTCGCTCCATGTCTCAATGGGTCGCTCTTCATTCTGTCTCCTACTTGTAATAATCCGATCCCACCAAATAATGATTCTTTCCACCAAACATCTGAACCAAGTATAATATGTTCAACATGATCAACTAGACTCTTGGCATAACTAATGCCATCAAAGTACATAAATGCATATAAATTATGGCTCATAAGTCTCATAAAAGCTCTAGGTCTATTAATCAATCCAAAAGATATAAACAACATCTTATATAAATTACTTGGTGTTCTGCATTCAATGTTTAACTCATGATTTTCTCTCACCCTAACATGATGGAATTGTTTCACAAGATCAGTTTTTGAAATCACATATCCACCATGCAATCCATCTAACATGTTATCTAAATAAAGAATAAGATTAGGGCACATTACCTCAATGTTACTAATGAATCTAAAATTAGCAAATCTTCTCCATGTTTGATCCTCATGCCCTAGTAAAATTAAGACAATAAAGGGACTCATGTACTCACTAGCTTGTAGATTTACCACTTGCTCATTGGGTTGTAGTTGAATCTCCTTCATCTCCTTCATCTCCTCATGATTACTTCTAATGGCTAGCTGGTTTGGACTTGATCCTTGATGCACTTCCTTGACTTCCTGCAAATAAGAAATAATATTGCTCGGCAAGAATCCGACAAGATTGTTAGTAAATAAAATCGGCTCCTTAATCATGAGGGGCTGATGTAAAATTAAATAACTCTCAATCTCACGGTCCTTTTTCCTCTCTTGCACTCACCAATGAATATCTCTCTTATTTTCTCTCTCCTCAATCTCTTTTCTCTCACTTTCTTTTGACACAATTTCAATCTCTTTCTCTTTTTTATTGCTCTCTGTTTCTTGACACTCATCTTTCTTTTTATCACATTGTTTCTTTTTCTCACTCTCTCTTTTTTTATCAGACTCTTTTTCTTGATTGTTCTTTTTGTTCTCTTGAATATGTCTTAATACTCACAGCTTCTTTTCATCCTTGGAGAGCTCGGAACTAGACGATGGCACTTTGTGTTCTTTATAGGCTGACCTCCATGAGCTTGTAGCAGCCATGCCTGAAGACCCATTCATCCAATTTCTTCGCTTCAACCGTCATTCAACTTTCCATGGCATAGGGCAACATATCTTTGAAGTCTTCATAACAATGCACTGCCACTTCATCCATAATCTCAGGATTTAATCCACGTACGAACTTGTCCATGGTGACTTCTATGTCCTCCTCTATGTTCACTCAGGTCATTGCAACCTCCATCTCTTTGTAATAATCGAGAACGCTCTTTGATCCTTGAGTGAGATGTTGCAATTTGTTGTGCAATTCCCAGCGATAGGAACTTGGAAGGAATCGTTGCCTCAATGGGTCGCTCTCCATTCTGTCTCCTACTTGTAATAATCCGATCCCACCAAATAATAGCATAGTCGGAGAATTGAAATGAAGCAAGTTGTACCTTTTTCCTTTCGGAGTAGATATGATGTTTGAAGACCATCTCCATTCCCTCCTCCCACAAAAGATAAGCTTCGGGGTCGTTTTTGCCTTGGAAAGTTGGAAACTTCACTTTTGTGTCACGGAGATCATTGTTCCGCCTTGGTCTTCTTGATTCTTTATCTTCATATGGAAGCTGAAAGCTTTTCTGATGCGAACCTCGCCAACACCGTGATGAAACCCGATATCAAGTATGATATGAACCTCACCAACTCGTGATGAAACCCGTATACGACTAAGGTCTCCAGGAAACGTGTCCTTATCAAGCTCGAAAGGTGGAACCTTGACCCATTACCTATAGAGAGGTAAGAACCTTGGTATAGTGAAGACGCCACAATCAACTATGGAAGGGTTGATTGATAAGTCGGGGATGAACGCCACGGAATTCTCCGATAAGTTCGAATAGTTCTTCAAAGAACCAAAGAGAATAAATCTCACACTATTAATGAATAAAACTGATCCCAAATTCGTCCCAGGGCAAGCCCCAGCCTTTAAATAGGCCAAAGTGCAATATTACATCAAAAATAACCTTCCTAAATAGTTCCTCATAGGATAGGAAGCTACTTAGAAAGCAAATCTAGTTGCTATCCCAGAGAAATTACAATATATTAACATATATTCAAAAAACTAAAGAGAGGGGAGGAAATATATTCTACTTGCTAAAAGAGGAAAGTGATATATTTTTGTAGATAACTTCAATATATCAGCATTAAATTGTGCCTCTCTTGCCTCTTTAGTTCTCTCAACTGCTTACTGAAAATATTCTTTCCTTTCATCTTGTTAAGATATATTTCTTGAAGATACTTGCCCTCTTGACATTCAACTGAAATATATTTCTTGAATCACTTGCAGTCTTGATGCTTAACTGAAATATGTGGCCTTCATCATTTATCCATTTTTGAAATATTATGGATAATGTTGAGTCATTGAGCTTGCTCGTCACTTGTATGCATATCCATATCTACTTCTTCGTCGTGCACGAGCTTCTCATCATCGGATCATGACAGACTTTGATTGCAGGCATCGAGCTCGTATCATGGATCACATCATTTTCCTTTTTGCTTCATCCTCAATTCGATCTATCTTTTTATGGATTTGTTTGAATTCAGCTCTCATCATCCTCCCAACCTCGTGTACATATGCTTGTAGTTGTACATCTTCGAATGCGCTTTCCTCTTGATAGTGTGACATGATGAGAATCTGCAATAGATATTAGGACCTCACAAGCACTCTCTCATGTGTTTCACTCAAGAATATGTTCACTCAATTCACTCGTGTTTGCACTCAAATGGCTTTTACCCTCTAATAATCTCACCACTCTTGCCTTTTTCCACTCGTATATCCTCTTTCAGTTCTTTTTGAACTAAACAAACAAAAATCAGAATGTCCCACAACAATCCACCACGACTTCAACAAGATTTGAAAGAAGAATGTAGGGTCGGGTTCCAAATTATCAAAATATCGAGTAACAAGGCAATTACGGACTAGAGAATAATAGATCAATGGAAAAGAAACAACTTTAAATGAGGGACTTTGACAACTCTATGAATGGTCAAATAAGTCTTGAACTTGTTCAATGTCTCGCTTCTTCCACTTTTTTTTCTACCTCTTTTTTGTTGCCGATTCTTCCTTTTTTTTACTTTTTTTTTATTTTGCAACTTTTCTTTCTTTTTTTTGCTTCTTTTTTTTCCTGCTACTTTTTTGTTTTTTTTCGCCCACTACTTTTTTTTTTTAACTTTTTCTAAAGAAGATAATAAAAAAGAAGAAGATAAAGAAAAAAAAATGAAGATGAAAGAAAATGAAGAGAAACTAAAAGGATAGATTGAACCTGACTTAGAACGTTGGCTCTGATACCAAATGATGAGAACCTCGCCAACACCGTGATGAGACCCAGTACCAAGTATGATAAGAACCTCACCAGCTCGTGACGAAACCCGTATACGACTAAGGTCTCCAGGAAACGTGTCCTTATCAAGCTCGAAAGGTGGAACCTTGACCCATTACCTATAGAGAGGTAAGAACCTTGGTATAGTGAAGACGCCACAATCAACTATGGAAGGGTTGATTGATAAGTTGGGGACGAACGCCACGGAATACTCCGATAAGTTCGAATAGTTCTTCAAAGAACCAAAGAGAATAAAATCTCACACTTCATTAATGAATAAAATTGATCCCAAATTCGTCCAAGGGCAAGCACCAGCCTTTAAATAGGCCAAAGTGCAATATTACATCAAAAATAACCTTCCTAAATGGTTCTCATAGGATAGGAAACTAATTAGAAAGTAAATCTAAGAGCTATCCAGGAGAAATTACAATATATTATCAATATCTTCATAACTAAGCAAAAAGGGGAAGGAAATATATTCTACTTGCTAAAAGAGGAAAGTGATATATTCTTGTAGATATCTTCAATATATCAGCATTAACTTGTGCTTCTCTTGCCTCTTTAGTTCTCTCAACTGCCTTTCTTGAAAATATTCTTTCCCTTTCATCTTGTTAAGATATATTTCTTGAAGATACTTGCCCTCTTGACATTCAACTGAAATATATTTCTTGAATCACTTGCACTCTTGATGCTTAGCTGAAATATGTGGCCTTCATCATTTATCCATTTTTGAAATATTATGGATAATGTTGAGTCATTGAGTTTGCTCGTCACTTGTATGCATATCCATATCTGCTTCTTCGTCGTGCACGAGCTTCTCATCATCCGATCATGACAGACTTCGATTGTAGGCTTTGAGCTCGTATCTTGGATCACATCAGAGGTCAGCATATAAAGAACACAAAGTGCCATCGTCTAGTTCCGAGCTCTCCAAGGATGACAAAGAAGCTGTGAGTATTACACAAATTCATGAGAACCAAAAGAATGCTCAAGAAAAAGAGTGTGATAAAAAAAGAGAGAGTGAGCAAAAGAAACAGTGTGATAAAAAGATAGATGAGTGTCAAGAAACAGAGAGCAATAAAAAAGAGAAGGAGATTGAAGTTGTGGAAAAAGAAAATGAGAGAAAAGAGATTGAGGAGAGAGAAAATAAGAGAGATGCTTCATTAGTGAGGGCAAGAGAGGAAAAAGACCGTGAGGTTGAGAGTTCTTTAATTTTACATCAGCCCCTTATGATTAAGGAGCCGATTTTATTTACTAACAATCTTGCCGGATTCTTGCCGAGCAATATTATTTCTTATTTGCAGGAATTCAAGGGAGTGCATCAAGAATCAAGTCTAAGCCAACTAGCCATTCAAAGTGATCATAAGGAGATGAAGGAGATTCAACTACAACCCAATGGGCTAGTGGTAGATATACAAGTTAGAGAGTATATGACTCTTTTCATGGTTTTTATGTTACTAGAGCATGAGGATCAAACATGGAGAGGGTTTGCTAAGTTTCAGCCCATCAACATCATGGTAATATATTTCAATCCTATTCCTTATATGAATGATATGTTAGTTGTATTGAACATGCATATATGATTTCAAAGATTGATCTTAAAGGTGAATTCCATCATGCTAGGGTGAGAGAAAATCATGAGCTAAACATTGAATGCAAAAAGCCATGTGATTTATATAAGATGTTTAGTGCTTTCATGGGATTTATGAGTCATAATTTGTATGCTTTTATCTACTTTGATGATATTCATTATAGCAAGAGTCTAGATGATCATGCTGAACATCCAAGACTTATTTTAGAGGCCTTAAGGAAAGAATGGTTACTTATTAAACTTGAAATTAGTACTATTTGCATGGATAAGGTAATTTATCTTGTGAATGCTATCGAGATTGAGAATCTTGTTGAAGAGAAAAAGACAATGCAAGATTGGCAATCATCTACTTTGGTAAGTCAGGTAAGTGGTTTTCATTACTTATCTAATTTATATTGTTACTATATTCCATGTCATATAATGGATGATGCCACACATGACGATTTCATTTTTGGAATGATTTTGAGGATACATAGTGTGTTTATTTTGAGAAAAGAAGTTATGTTTTTTAATTACACTTGGAAAATTTTGAGAGAACTTGGAAATAAACTATTGATTTTGAGTTGTTATGCAAGAATTGATTTTAAAGCATGGGAATATTGTTTTCCCAATGATAAGGTTGCTTATTCTAGTTTTATTCCATCTACCACTAAGTCTTCTCATTCAGAGCAAGTATATAGCGTCACTTTAGTAATTCTTATGAATTTAACATCTTTACCTTTAAGTGGCTGTGCTTACTTAGGTGGAATAATAAAAGGTGAATTTGTTAAGGAAAACCATGTGAAAGCCATGCACCCTAACAGTGGCAGCAAGAATTTTGTGTTTGATCCAGGTGGTTGTAATCCATTGCGCATGAGGAAGAAGAGTATTCACATTATAATGAATTCAAGGCGACATCCTCATGGAGAAGGACTATTTCGAGTTCTTGAGTGGATTGCTAATGATGCTTACAAATTTGAATAGCAAGGTGAGTGTAAAGATAATGACAATTTCCAAGTTTGTAATTTATCCTCATTTAATGTAGGGCAAGATTTGAGGACAAATCCTTTTCAAGAGGAAGGGAATGATGTGATCCATGATACGAGCTCGATGCCTGCAATCAAAGTCTGTCATGATCTGATGATGAGAAGCTCGTGCACGACGAAGAAGCAGATATGGATATGCATACAAGTGACGAGCAAGCTCAATGACTCAACATTATCCATAATATTTCAAAAATGGATAAATGATGAAGGCCACATATTTCAGTTAAGCATCAAGACTGCAAGTGATTCAAGAAATATATTTCAATTGAATGTCAAGAGGGCAAGTATCTTCAAGAAATATATCTTAACAAGATGAAAGGGAAAGAATATTTTCAAGAAAGGCAGTTGAGAGAACTAAAGAGGCAAGAGAGGCACAAGTTAATGCTGATATATTGAAGTTATCTACAAAAATATATCACTTTCCTCTTTTAGCAAGTAGAATATATTTCCTTCCCCTCTCTTTAGTTTTGAAGATATTGTTAATATATTGTAATTTCTCTGGGATAGCAACTAGATTTGCTTTCTAATTAGCTTCCTATCCTATGAGAACTATTTAGGAAGGTTATTTTTGATGTAATATTGCACTTTGGCCTATTTAAAGGCTGGGGCTTGCCCTGGGACGAATTTGGGGATCAGTTTATTCATTAATGAAGTGTGAGATTTTATTCTCTTTGGTTCTTTGAAGAACTATTCGAACTTATCGGAGTATTCCGTGGCGTTCATCCTTGACTTATCAATCAACCCTTCCATAGTTGATTGTGGCGTCTTCACTATACCAAGGTTCTTACCTCTTTATAGGTAAAGGGTCAAGGTTCCACCATTCGAGCTTGACGAGGACACGTTTCCTGGAGACCTTAGTTGGATACGGGTTTCGTCACGAGTTGGTGAGGTCCATATCATACTTGATATTGGGTTTCATCACGGTGTTGGCGAGGTTCGCATCACTCGGAGTTGAAAGTTTTTTGCTCTCTTTTGGTTCTTGAAGTAACTTCCAAACTTATTGAGTTTTATCTCGTGTTACTCAAACAATCAAAACTTATAACCCTCGTTTTGTGGCGTTTCTTGTCTTCGTAGTCTTGGTTCGTTCCAGATCTGCGTTACGAGTCAAGCGTCAAGCCCTTGTCTTCTCATTCTTGGGGTTTTGTCCATCTGTTGTCAGTGTGTTTTGTGTCATCTGACGCACATCAAGGTGCTGATCATCAGCTTAAGGTTGGGGCTACAACAGTCCGTTTGTCATATCCAGAAGGTTCGGTTGCAAAACTTAGGGGCGCAGCGGTTCTAGAATGCATTAAATGGACTAATTGAAGAACAATGGGCTGATTCTCGGAAAGGAGAGACCGAGGTAAGCCCAAGTGCAGATCAAGGCCTAATGCTCATGATTGGAAGAATATATCGACGACTGAAGTTCGCATGTGCACACTTGCTTATTTCGGGATTCTGAGTATTTTACATGTGGGGGAGTTGTTTATTATGAGATGTTGGATAGTTTCAAAGAATATTTCATCCATTTCCTCTTTTAATTGACTGCTCCATTATATAGGGGAGGGAGCCACGAATTTGTAAGGAAACCTTTGATCATTCTTGATGCTGAAAGTTTTCTGCCCTCTTTTGGTTCTTGAAATAACTTCAAAACTTATCGAGTTTTATCTCATGTTACTCAAACAATCGAAATTTATAACCCTCGTGGTGTGGCATTTCTTGTCTTCGTAGTCTTGGTTCGTTCCAAATCTGGGTTACGAGTCAAACGCAAACCCTTGTCCTCTCGTTTTTGGGGTTTTGTCCATCTTTTGTCAGTGTGTTTTGTGTCATCTGACGCACATCAAGGTGCTAATCATCGGCTTAAGGTTAGGGCTACAACAATCCATTTGTCAAATCCAGAAGGTTTTGTTGCAAAACTAAGGGGCGAAGCGATTGAAGAAAGCACTAAACGGACTAACTGAAGAACATTGGGCTGATTCTCGGAAAGGATAGACCGAGATAAGCCCAGGTGCAGATCGAGGCAAAATGCTCATGATTGGAAGAATACATCCATGACTGAAATTTGCTTGTGCACAGTTGCTTATTTCAAGATTCTGAGTAGTTTGCATGTGGTGGAGTTGTTTATTATGAGATGCTGAATAATTTCCATGCGCATTTCATCCATTTCCTCTTTTAAATGATTGCTCTAATATATAGGGGATGGAGCCACGAATTTGTAAGACAACCTTTGATCATTCTCAGAGTTGAAAGTTTTCTGCTCTCTTTTGGTTCTTGAAATAACTTCCAAAGTTATCGAGTTTTATCTCGTGTTACTCAAACAATAGAAACTTATAACCCTCGTTGTGTGGCGTTTCTTGCCTTCGTAGTCTTGGTTCGTTGCAGATCTGGGTTACGAGTCAAGCGTCAAGCCCAAGCCCTTGTCTTGTTGCTCTTGGGGTTTTGTCCATCTGTTGTTAGTGTGTTTTGTGTCATCTGACGCACAACAAGGTGCTGATTATCAACTTAGGGTTTGGGCTACAACGTTCCATTTGCCAAATCCAGAAGGTTCGGTTGCAAAACTTAGGGGCAAAGCGATTCAAGAATGCACTAAATGGACTTATTGAAGATCATTGGGCTGATTCTCGGAAAGGAGAGACCGAGATAAGGCCAGGTGCAGATCGAGGCATAATGCTCATGATTGGAAGAATATATCCATGAATGAAGTATGCATGTGCACAATTGCTTATTTCGTGATTCTGAGTAGTTTACATGTGGGGGAGCTGTTTATTATGAGATGCTGAATAGTTTCCATGAGCATTTCATCCATTTCCTCTTTGAAACGATTGCTCCATTATATAGCGGACGGAGCCACGAATTTGTAAGAAAACTTTTGATCATTCTCGGAGTTGAAAGTTTTTTGCTCTCTTTTGGTTCTTGAAGTAACTTCCAAACTTATTGAGTTTTATCTCGTGTTACTCAAACAATCAAAACTTATAACTCTCATTTTGTGGCGTTTCTTGTCTTCGTAGTATTGGTTCGTTCCAGATCTACCTTACGAGTCAAGCGTCAAGCCCTTGTCTTCTCATTCTTGGGGTTTTGTCCATCTGTTGTCAGTGTGTTTTGTGTCATCTGACGCACATCAAGGTGCTGATCATCAGCTTAAGGTTGGGGATACAACCATCCGTTTGTCATATCCAGAAGGTTCGGTTGCAAAACTTAGGGGCCCAGCGGTTCTAGAATGCACTAAATGGACTAATTGAAGAACAATGGGCTGATTCTCGGAGAGGAGAGACCGGGATAAGCCCAGGTGCAGATCGAGGCATAATGCTCATGATTGGAAGAATATATCGACGACTGAAGTTTGCATGTGCACACTTGCTTATTTCGGGATTCTGAGTATTTTACATGTGGGGGAGTTGTTTATTATGAGATGTTGAATAGTTTCAATGAGTATTTCATCCATTTCCTCTTTTAAATGACTGCTCCATTATATAGGGGAGGGAGCCACGAATTTGTAAGGAAACCTTTGATCATTCTCGATGTTGAAAGTTTTCTGCTCTCGTTTTGTTCTTGAAGTAACTTCAAAACTCATCGAGTTTTATCTCATGTTACTCAAACAATCGAAATTTATAACCCTCGTGGTGTGGTGTTTCTTATATTCGTAGTCTTGGTTCGTTCCAAATCTGGGTTACGAGTCAAACGCAAACCCTTGTCTTCTCTTTTTGGGGTGTTGCCCATCTTTTGTCAGTGTGTTTTGTGTCATGTGACGCGCATCAAGGTGCTAATCATCGGCTTAAGGTTAGGGCTACAACAATCCATTTGTCAAATCCAGAAGGTTTTGTTGCAAAACTTAGGGGCGAAGCGATTGAAGAAAGCACTAAAAGGACTAATTGAAGAACATTAGGCTGATTCTCGGAAAGGATAGACCGAGATAAGCCCAGGTGCAGATCGAGGCAAATTGCACATGATTGGAAGAATACATCCATGACTGAAGTTTGCTTGTGCCCAGTTGCTTATTTCAAGATTCTGAGTAGTTTGCATGTGGCGGAGTTGTTTATTATGAGATGCTGAATAATTTCCGTGCGCATTTCATCCATTTCCTCTTTTAAATGATTGCTCTAATATATAGGGGACGGAGCCACGAATTTGTAAGAAAACCTTTGATCATTCTCAGAGTTGAAAGTTTTCTGCTCTCTTTTGGTTCTTGAAATAACTTCCAAAGTTATCGAGTTTTATCTCGTGTTACTCAAACAATCGAAACTTACAACCCTCGTTGTGTGGCGTTTCTTGCCTTCGTAGTCTTGGTTCGTTGCAGATCTGGGTTACGAGTCAAGCGTCAGGCCCTTGTCTTGTTGTTCTTGTGGTTTTGTCCATCTGTTGTCAGTGTGTTTTATGTCATCTGACGCACATCAAGGTGCTGATCATCAACTTAGGGCTTGGGCTACAACGTTCCATTTGCCAAATCTAGAAGGTTCGGTTGCAAAACTTAGGGGCAAAGCGATTCAAGAATGCACTAAATGGACTTATTGAAGATCATTGAGCAGATTCTCAAAAAGGAGAGACCGAGATAAGCCCTGGTGCAGTTCGAGGCATAATGCTCATGATTGGAAGAATATATCCATGAATGAAGTATGCATGTGCACACTTGCTTATTTCGTGATTCTGAGTAGTTTACATGTGGGGGAGTTGTTTGTTAGGAGATGCTGAATAGTTTCTATGTGTGTTTCATCCATCTCCTCTTTTAAATGATTGCTCCATCATATAGGGGAGGGAGCCACAAATTTGTAAGAAAACCTTTGATCATTCTCGGAGCTGAAAGTTTTCTGCTCTGTTTTGGTTCTTGAAGTAACTTCCAAACTTTTGAGATTTATCTCGTGTTACTCAAACAATCAAAGCTTATAACCCTCGTTTTGTGGCGTTTCTTGTCTTCTAGTCTTGGTTCATTCCAGATCTGCGTTACGAGTCAAGCGTCAAGCCCTTGTCTTCTCATTCTTGGGGTTTTGTCCATCTGTTGTCAGTGTGTTTTGTGTCATCTGACGCACATCAAGGAGCTGATCATCAGCTTAAGGTTGGGGCTACAACCGTCCATTTGTCATATCCAGAAGGTTTGGTTGCAAAACTTAGGGGCGCAGCGGTTCTAGAATGCACTAAATGGACTAATTGAAGAACAATGGGCTGATTCTCGGAGAGGAGAGACCGGGATAAGCCCAGGTGCAGATCGAGGCATAATGCTCATGATTGGAAGAATATATCGACGACTGAAGTTTGCATGTGCACACTTGCTTATTTCGAGATTCTGAGTATTTTACATGTGGGGGAGTTGTTTATTATGAGATGTTGAATAGTTTCAATGAGTATTTCATCCATTTCCTCTTTTAAATGACTGCTCCATTATATAGGGGAGGGAGCCACGAATTTGTAAGGAAACCTTTGATCATTCTCGATGTTGAAAGTTTTCTGCTCTCGTTTTGTTCTTGAAGTAACTTCAAAACTTATCGAGTTTTATCTCATGTTACTCAAACAATCGAAATTTATAACCCTCGTGGTGTGGTGTTTCTTATATTCGTAGTCTTGGTTCGTTCCGAATCTGGGTTACGAGTCAAACGCAAACCCTTGTCTTCTCTTTTTGGGGTGTTGCCCATCTTTTGTCAGTGTGTTTTGTGTCATGTGACGCGCATCAAGGTGCTAATCATCGGCTTAAGGTTACAACAATCCATTTGTCAAATCCAGAAGGTTTTGTTGCAAAACTTAGGGGCGAAGCGATTGAAGAAAGCACTAAACGGACTAATTGAAGAACATTAGGCTGATTCTCGGAAAGGATAGACCGAGATAAGCCCAGGTGCAGATCGAGGCAAATTGCACATGATTGGAAGAATACATCCATGACTGAAGTTTGCTTGTGCCCAGTTGCTTATTTCAAGATTCTGAGTAGTTTGCATGTGGCGGAGTTGGTTATTATGAGATGCTGAATAATTTCCATGCGCATTTCATCCATTTCCTCTTTTAAATGATTGCTCTAATATATAGGGGACGGAGCCACGAATTTGTAAGAAAACCTTTGATCATTCTCAGAGTTGAAAGTTTTCTGCTCTCTTTTGGTTCTTGAAATAACTTCCAAAGTTATGGAGTTTGATCTCGTGTTACTCAAACAATCGAAACTTACAACCCTCGTTGTGTGGCATTTCTTGCCTTCGTAGTCTTGGTTCGTTGCAGATATGGGTTACGAGTCAAGCGTCAGGCCCTTGTCTTGTTGTTCTTGTGGTTTTGTCCATCTGTTGTCAGTGTGTTTTATGTCATCTGACGCACATCAAGGTGCTGATCATCAACTTAGGGTTTGGGCTACAACGTTCCATTTGCCAAATCTAGAAGGTTCGGTTGCAAAACTTAGGGGCAAAGCGATTCAAGAATGCACTAAGTGGACTTATTGAAGATCATTGAGCAGATTCTCGAAAAGGAGAGACCGAGATAAGCCCTGGTGCAGTTCGAGGCATAATGCTCATGATTGGAAGAATATATCCATGAATGAAGTATGCATGTGCACACTTGCTTATTTCGTGATTCTGAGTAGTTTACATGTGGGGGAGTTGTTTGTTAGGAGATGCTGAATAGTTTCTATGTGTGTTTCATCCATCTCCTCTTTTAAATGATTGCTCCATCATATAGGGGAGGGAGCCACAAATTTGTAAGAAAACCTTTGATCATTCTCGGAGCTGAAAGTTTTCTGCTCTGTTTTGGTTCTTGAAGTAACTTCCAAACTTTTGAGATTTATCTCGTGTTACTCAAACAATCAAAGCTTATAACCCTCGTTTTGTGGCGTTTCTTGTCTTCGTAGTCTTGGTTCATTCCAGATCTGCGTTACGAGTCAAACGTCAAGCCCTTGTCTTCTCATTCTTGGGGTTTTGTCCATCTGTTGTCAGTGTGTTTTGTGTCATCTGACGCACATCAAGGTGCTGATCATCAGCTTAAGGTTGGGGCTACAACCATCCATTTGTCATATCCAGAAGGTTCGGTTGCAAAACTTAGGGGCGCAGCGGTTTTAGAATGCACTAAATGGACTAATTGAAGAACAATGGGCTGATTCTCGGAGAGGAGAGATAGGGATAAGCCCAGGTGCAGATCGAGGCATAATGCTCATGATTGGAAGAATATATCGACGACTGAAGTTTGCATGTGCACACTTGCTTATTTCGAGATTCTGAGTATTTTACATGTGGGGGAGTTGTTTATTATGAGTTGTTGAATCGTTTCAATGAGTATTTCATCCATTTCCTCTTTTAAATGACTGCTCCATTATATAGGGGAGGGAGCCACGAATTTGTAAGGAAACCTTTGATCATTCTCGATGTTGAAAGTTTTCTGCTCTCTTTTGGTTCTTGAAGTAACTTCAAAACTTATCGAGTTTTATCTCATGTTACTCAAACAATCGAAATTTATAACCCTCGTGGTGTGGCGTTTCTTGTCTTCGTAGTATGGGTTCGTTCCAAATATGGGTTACGAGTCAAACGCAAACCCTTGTCTTCTCTTTTTGGGGTTTTGTCCATCTTTTGTCAGTGTGTTTAGTGTCATCTGACGCACATCAAGGTGCTAATCATCGGCTTAAGGCTAGGGCTACAACAATCCATTTGTCAAATCCAGAAGGTTTTGTTGCAAAACTTAGGGGCGAAGCGATTGAAGAAAGCACTAAACGGACTAATTGAAAAACATTAGGCTGATTCTCAGAAAGGATGGACCGAGATAAGCCCAGGTGCAGATCGAGGCAAAATGCTCATGATTGGAAGAATACATCCATGACTGAAGTTTGCTTGTGCACAGTTGCTTATTTCAAGATTCTAAGTAGTTTGCATGTGGCGGAGTTGTTTATTATGAGATGCTGAATAATTTCCATGCGCATTTCATCCATTTCCTCTTTTAAATGATTGCTCTAATATATAGGGGACGGAGCCACGAATTTGTAAGAAAACCTTTGATCATTCTCAGAGTTGAAAGTTTTCTGCTCTCTTTTGGTTCTTGAAATAACTTTCAAAGTTATCGAGTTTTATCTCGTGTTGCTCAAACAATCGAAACTTATAACCCTCGTTGTGTGGCGTTTCTTGCCTTCGTAGTCTTGGTTCGTTGCAGATCTGGGTTACGAGTCAAGCGTCAGGCCCTTGTCTTGTTGTTCTTGTGGTTTTGTCCATCTGTTGTCAGTGTGTTTTGTGTCATCTGACGCACATCAAGGTGCTGATCATCAACTTAGGGTTTGGGCTACAACGTTCCATTTGCCAAGTCCGGAAGGTTTGGTTGCAAAACTTAGGGGCAAAGCGATTCAAGAAAGCACTAAATTGACTTATTGAAGATCATTGGGCTGATTCTCGGAAAGGAGAGACCGAGATAAGGCCAGGTGCAGATCGAGGCATAATACTCATGATTGGAAGAATATATCCATGAATGAAGTATGCATGTGCACAATTGCTTATTTCGTGATTCTGAGTAGTTTACATGTGGGGGAGTTGTTTATTAGGAGATGCTGAATAGTTTCTATGAGTATTTCATCCATCTCCTCTTTTAAATGATTGCTCCATTATATAGGGGAGGGAGCCACAAATTTAGAAGAAAACCTTTGATCATTCTTGGAGATGAAAGTTTTCTGCTTTGTTTTGGTTCTTGAAGTAACTTCCAAACTTATCGAGTTTTATTTCGTCTTACTCAAACAATCGAAACTTATAACCCTCGTGGTGTGGCGTTTCTTGCCTTCGTAGTCTTTGTTCGTTCCAGATCTGGGTTACGAGTCAAGCGCAAACCCTTGTGATGCAAACCTCGCCAACAACGTGATGAGACCCAATATCAAGTATGATAAGAACCTCACCAACACGTGACGAAACCCGTATATGACTAAGGTCTCCAGGAAACGTGTCCTTATCAAGCTCGAAAGGTGGAACCTTGACCCATTACCTATAGAAAGGTAAGAACCTTGGTATAGTGAAGACGCCACAATCAACTATGGAAGGGTTGATTGATAAGTCGGGGATGAAACGCCACGGAATACTCCGATAAGTTCGAATAGTTCTTCAAAGAACCAAAGAGAATAAAATCTCACACTTCATTAATGAATAAAACTGATCCAAATTCGTCCAAGGGCAAGCACCAGCCTTTAAATAGGCCAAAGTGCAATATTACATCAAAAATAACCTTCCTAAATGGTTCTCATAGGATAGGAAACTAATTGGAAAGCAAATCTAAGTGCTATCCCAGAGAAATTACAATATATTAACAATATCTTCAGAACTAAATAAAGGGAAAGGAAATATATTCTACTTGCTAAAAGAGGAAAGTGATATATTCTTGTAGATAACTTCAATATATCAGCATTAAATTGTGCTTCTCTTGCCTCTTTAGTTCTCTCAATTGCCTTTCTTGAAAATATTCTTTCCCTTTCATCTTCAAGAAAATATTTCTTGAAGACATTTGCCCTCTTGACATTCAACTGAAATGTATTTCTTGAATAACTTGCACTCTTGATGCTTAGCTGAAATATGTGGCCTTTATCATTTGTCCATTTTTGAAATATTATGGATAATGTTAAGTCATTTAGCTTGCTCATCACTTGTATGCATATCCATATCTGCTTCTTCGTCGTGCACGAGCTTCTCATCGTCGGATCATGACAGACTTTGATTGTAGGCATCGAGCTCGTATCATGGATCACATCATTCCCCTCCTCTTGAAAAGGATTTGTCCTCAAATCTTGCCCTGCATTAAATGAAGATAAATTACAAACTTGGAAATTGTCATTATCTTTACACTCACCTTGCTGTTCAAATTTGTAAACATCATTAGCAATCCACTCAAGAGCTCGAAATAGTCCTTCTCCATGAGGATGTCGCCTTGAAATCATTTGAATGTGAATACTCTTCTTCCTCATGCGCAATGAATTACAACCACCTGGATCAAACACAAAATTCTTGCTGCCACTGTTAGGGTGCATGACTTTCACATGATTTGACTTAACAAATTCACCTTTTATCATTCCACCTAAGTAAGCACAGCCACTTAAAGGTAAAGATGTTAAATTCATAAGAATTAATAAAGTGAAGCCATATACGCGCTTTGAATGAGAAAACTTAGTAGTAGATAGAATAAAACTAGAATAAGCAACCTTATCATTGGGAAAACAATATTCCCATGCTTTAAAATCAATTCTTGCATAACAACTCAAAAACAATAGTTTATTTCCAAGTTCTCTAAAAATTTTCCAAGTGTAATTCAAAAACATAACTTCTTTTCTCAAAATAAACACACTATGTAACCTCAAAATCATTCCAAAGATCAAATCATCATGTGTGGCATCATCCATTATATGACATGGAATATAGTACCAATATAAGCTAGATAAGCAATGGAAACCACTTACCTGACTTACCAAAGTAGATATTGGCCAACCTTGGATTGCCTTTTCCTCTTCAACAAGATTCTCATTAACATTAGCACTCAAAATCAATTCAATAAACACATTCTCATCCATACAAAGAGTTCGGGTTTCAAGTTTAGCAAATAACGATTCTTTGCTTAAGGCCTCTAAAATAAGTTTTGGATGTTCAGCATGATCATCTAGACTGTTATTATAATGAATATAATCAAAGTAGATAAAAGCATACAAATTATGACTCATAAATCCCATGAAAGCACTAAACATCTTATATAAATCACATGGGTCTTTGCATTCAATGTTAACTCATGATTTTTCTCACCCTAGCATGATGAATTCACTTTAAGATGAATCTTTGAATCATATATGCATTGTTCAATCCTAACTCATGATCTCCTCTCACCCTAGCATGATGAAATTCACTTTCAAGATTAGGCTTTGAAATCAAACATGCATCATGAAATCCATCTAACATGCGATCTAAATGAGGAACAGAATTAGGGCACATGGCCATGGTGTTTTTGATGGTTTGAAAATCAGAAAACCCTATCCATGTTTGATCCTCATGCTCTATTAACATTACGACAATAAAGGGACTCATGTACTCACTAGCTTGTAGATTTACCACTTGCTCATTGGGTTGTAGTTGAATCTCCTTCATCTCCTTATGATTACTTCTAATGGCTAGTTGGTTTGGACTTGATCCTTGATGCACTCCCTTGACTTCCTGCAAATAAGAAATAATATTGCTCGGCAAGAATCCGACAAGATTGTTAGCAAATAAAATGGGCTCCTTAATCATAAGGGGTTGATGTAAAATGAAAGAACTCTCAATCTCACGGTCTTTTTCCTCTCTTGCACTCACCAATGAAACATCTCTCTTAGTAATTTCTTTTCTCTCATTTTCTTTTCCCTCATGTTCCAGCTCTTTTTCTTCATTCTCAACTCTCACATTGTTTTTTTCATACTCTCGCTCTTCATTATGCTCTTTCTTTTGCACACTCTCTCCTTTTTTATCATTCTCTTTTTCTTGACCACTCTTTTGATTCTCATGAATTTGTGTAAGACTCACAAATTGTTTGACTTCCATAGATGGCTCAGAACAAATCTTCATTGAGGGGATCTCAACTTGCTGAGAGGTTGATCTTGAAGAACTTGTTGCAGCCATGTTTGTGCGCCATTCATCTATGTTTCTTTGCTTCAATCGTCGTTCAACTTTCATGGCATGGAGCAACATATCATTGAGCTCCTCATAGCAATGCATCGCCACTTCATCCACAATCTCAGGGTTTAATCCATGTGCGAACTTGTCCATGGTGACTTCTATGTCCTCCTCTATGTTCGCTCGAGTCATTGCAACCTCCATCTCTTTGTAGTAATTGAGAACGCTCTTTGATCCTTGAGTGAGATGTTGCAATTTGTTGTGCAATTCCCAGCGATAGGAACTTGGAAAGAATCGTTGCCTCATTATTGACTTCATCTCGTTCCATGTCTCAACGGGTCGCTCTCTATTTTGTCTCCTACTTGTAATAATCCGATCCCACCAAATAATAGCATAGTCGGAGAATTGAAATGAAGCAAGTTGTACCTTTTTCTTTTCAGAGTAGATATGATGTTTGAAGACCATCTCCATTCCCTCCCCCCACAAAAGATAAGCTTCGGGGTCGTTTTTGCCTTGGAAAGTTGGAAATTTCACTTTTGTGTCACGGAGATCATTGTTCCGCCTTGGTCTTCTCGATTCTTTATCTTCATATGAAGCTGAAAGCTTTTTCTTTTGCTCCATCCTCAATCGATCTATCTTCTTTGGATTGTTTGAATTCAGCTCTCATTCATCCTCCCCCACCTCGTGTACATATGCTTTGTTGTACAATCTTCGAATGCACTTTCCTCTTGATAGTTGTGACATGATGAGAATCTGCAACAGATATTAGGACCTCACAAGCACTCTCTCACGTGTTTCACTCAAGAATATGGTCACTCAATTCACTCGTGTTTGCACTCAAACGGCTTTTATCCTCTGATAATCTCACCACTCTTGCCTTTTTCCACTCGTATATCCTCTTTCAGTTCTTTTTGAACTAAACAAACTATAATCAGAATGTCCCGCAACAATCCACCACGACTTCACCGAGATTTGAAAGAAGAATGTAGGGTCGAGTTCCACAGTAATGAAGATCAAGATAAGTAATGGAATTACGCACAAGAGAATGATAGATCAATTGAAAAGAAAGAACTTTGAGCACGAAGATGTTGATAGCTCTATGAATGGACAAATAATTCTTCAACTTGTTTAATGTCTCACTTCTTCTACTTTTTTTTTTCCTTTTTTTTTGCTGCTGATTCTTCCTTTTTTTTTTACTTTTTTTTATTTTGCAACTTTTCTTTCTTTCTTTCCTTCTTTTTTTTTTTTTTTTACTTTTTCTGAAGAAGATAATAGAAAAGAAGAAGATAAAGATGAAAGAAAACAAAGAAAA
>CM075305.1:10595155-10623057 GCA_037672795.1 Lagerstroemia speciosa
GGATAGTGCCTCCATATTTTCAATGCAAAGATGATGGCAGCAAGTTCAAGATCATGAGTCGGATATCGCTGTTCATATTCCTTCAATTGTCTAGATGCATAAGCAACCACTCCTTCATTCTGCATTAGAACACAACCCAAGCCCTTATGTGAAGCATCAGTATAGATCACATATCCTCCAGAACCAGATGGAATGATCAAAATGGGTGCAGTCGTTAATCGCCTCTTCAACTCTTGAAAACTCATCTCACATTCATCTGGCCAACTAAACTTAGCACCTTTCCGTAGAAGTCTTGTAAGCGGAGTAGCAATGCGAGAAAATCCCTCCACAAACCTTCTATAGTAACCTGCAAGTCCCAAGAAGCTTCGAACCTCAGTCACATTGGTCGGCCTTTCCCAATTGATTATAGCCTCTATTTTGGATGGATCAACGCATATGCCTTCCTTGGTAATGACATGTCCCAAGAATACAACCCTGTCAAGCCAGAACTCACACTTGCTGAACTTGGCATACAATTGGTGCTCTCTAAGTTTCTGCAAAATAATTCTCAAGTGTTCTTCGTGTTCTGCACGACTCTTAGAATAGATCAAGATATCATCAATGAAGACAATCACAATTTGTCTAAGAAAGGCTTGAAGGTTCTATTCATGAGATCCATAAAGGCTGCTGGTGCATTAGTCAAACCAAACGGCATAACAAGAAACTCATAATGGCCATATCGTGTCCTGAATGCCGTCTTAGGAACATCATCTCTACTGACTTTGAGCTGGTGATACCCTGATCTAAGATCAATTTTGGAGAAAACCTCAGCCCCTTGTAATTGGTCGAACAGATCATCAATTCTAGGCAATGGATACTTGTTCTTCACTGTTACTCTATTCAATTGCCTGTAATCTATGCATAGTCTCAAGGATCCATCCTTCTTCTTTACAAACAATACTGGAGCACCCCATGGAGATACACTAGGCCGAATGAAACCCTTCTCCAAAAGTTCTTGCAATTGCTCTTTTAATTCCTTCAGTTCTACAGGAGCCATTCGATAAGGAGTCTTCGAAATAGGAGTTGTTCTAGGAAGTAACTCAATTTCCCTATCAGGGGGTAGGCCTGGTAATTCTTCTGGGAATACATCTGGAAATTCTCTAGTGATAGGAACATCATCTATGCTTACCCTTTCCTTTTTATCCTCTACTACATAGGCAAGGAAACCCTCACACCCCTTGCTAAGTAATTTGTTAGCTTTAATATATGAAATCAAAGAGCAAGCACCAGACTCCCTATTTCCCACAAAATAAAATATAGGCTGATTGGGAATAGTAAATGTAACTACTTTCTTGTTGCAATCTAGGCAAGCATGATAAGTAGAAAGCCAATCCATGCCTAGAATCACATCAAAGTCACTCATTGGTAAAACAATCAAATCCGCATCCAAGTTCCTATCACCCAATTGGATAATGCATGATTTGTAAACCATATCAGAAATCAGGGGATCTCCAGCAGGAGTGGACACTGCTAACTGGTATCCCAACGGTTCCGGGTTGGTCTTCAAATGGCGTGCAAAATGGGGAGAGATGAAGGAATGTGTAGAACCTGAATCCACCAAGATATAAGCCATATTACCACATATCGGGAGGTTACCTGTAATGACAGAGTTTGAGGCTTCAGCATCACTCTCCGTAAGAGCATAAACCCTTCCCTGTACATTCGGCTTTGGTGCCCTCGCTCCCGAGTTAGTTGGATTCTGCTGTTGCATCTGGGGACAATCTTTGATCTTGTGATCAGTTCTTCCACATTTGAAACATGCTCCCGATCCTGCACGACAGGGTGGCCGGTGGGCTTTTCCACATTTATCACATTGGTTGTAATTCTGTTGAGGTTGCCCTTTTTGTATCGGAGCCTTCTCCTTAGACCTCTTAAAATCATAAGTTCTAGGCTTCAACTGTTGAGAATAAGAAGAAGAACCTCTCTCTTTGTTTTTCTGCCCTTGCTCTGAATGATATTCGACTATATCTTTCTCCACCAATTGAGCCCTTTCATAGACATCATCATATACTCGTAACTTCAGCGCAGCAAGTCTACTCCTAATGGCAGGCCTCAAGCCCCTCTCAAACTTCTTAGCTCTCTCACATTCATCAGCAATGAGTTGAGGTGCAAACCTGGATAATTCTGCAAAACGAGCTTCATATTGATCCACAGTCATATTGCCTTGCTCTAGCTTCAGGAAATCGATAACCTTTTGATCCCGCGCACAATCAGAAAAGTATTTCCCGAGGAAGACCTCAACGAATCTCCTCCAGGTAATAGTCTGACCACCAGCCATAAGTCTCGGCTTCGTTGCTCTCCACCAATGTTCGGCATTGCCTTCAAGCATAAACTCAGCAAAAATGATCATATCCTCTTCACAACAGGTCAAGGCTGTAAATATCTTCTCTAGCTTATTAATCCAACCCTCAGCTTCTGCCGGATCACCGGTCCCTTGAAATTTAGGAGGATTAAGTTTCATAAACTGTTCCACAGCACATCTCTTGACAGCCTCAGCTTGTTCACCTCAAGCAGTATTATCCCGGTCATGTTGAGTCATTTGAGCCCTCATAATGTCCGTCATTTGATCCAAAGCATCAAAAATACCCTCCAATCGAGGATCTGGACTCCTGCTGTTTCCCCTCATTTTGATATACCTTAAATGCAAGCAAAATGCACATACATTGAATAAATCATTCAAACATCAACCCTAGACTCTTGACACAACTAGACAAAGTCTAGAATCATTTTTATAGCCTATTGCTATGATACCATAAATGTCACGACCCGAATCAAGCCATGACTTGATTTGTGGCCATGACCAATCATGATCGATCAAATAAGGTTGTGTAAGAGTGTGACTCGTTTAAAACATTGTAGTGCACCGAATTAACCCTATTCCTTTCATGCCCGATTAAAACAACTCGTACTTGATCATTCAAAGCAAACTATACCATAAGAAACTCAATTGTTATTACAACTCTTTTACTTGCATTTACATGTGTACAAGACTTGAAATTAAGTCCATATTCATGCCCTACATCCTATGTAGACCCTTGAAGAGACTTATCCAAAAGGATCACCATGGCTGACCACTATATGTACCTTCTATCCAAACGAACGACTTCAAAAACACTTCTAGGTATATCCACCGCTCCTAGTCCCAAACTTCAACTCTTATGATCTGAGATGTTAAAATCAAAGGGTGAGCTTACATTGCTCAGTAAGTTGACAATCCATAGTTCAAACATTAAAATCCATCAACTGCAATGAAAGCTATTCAGTACAATCATTTCAATTCACAATAGAAGCAACATTCAACCACCAGGAAGTATTCATACTTACTTGTAGACACCATATGGGTTTGCACAGGCAACAATATAACTTGATTATGCAAGATCATATAATTTAGTGGAACCATGAGTGGGTGCAATATTCAACAACTATCTAATGACCTATTAGCTTTGTGGATGCATGCACGTAACCGACTGGCCAGTGGACCCTTCCGGGTAATCGTAAACATTACCAACCGATCAGTGGTCCATTCATCCCTTCCAGGATCATATCATCATGTTCCTCACGGGAACCTTCCGTATCATCTTTCTTATAACATATACCAGCTGATCAGTAGCCATTCGTCCCTTCCGGGACATCCCTCTTGAGGGATATTCGTATCATTTGTCCCTTGCGGGATATGCATATGCTTGCATGCTATGTATGCTTCAATCACTTAGGCACTTATATAGCCCAATCATGTAGCATATTCATGTTGCACATTCATGTCAATTAAATATATCCCACTCTTGTGGGAATCAAAGAAATGTCAGCAATATGCCTCATTCACATAACCATCCAAAATGGATCATCATCTTCAGCAAGCTTAATGGAGCTTAATCACAGTTCATAAGAATAATTAAACCTGTCTCATCATGCTATCCAGCTTATGACCACCTAAGCCATCTCATAAACCTCTACAACATAGTAATCAAATGTTACTAATCAAGCTTGGTACTTTCTAGTTACACCAATTAAACCTTAACACAGCAATAAAGCATACAATATCATGCTAATCATGCTTAATTAAGCTTAATTATACTCATTAACCTCTAATCACAACAACTTAAACATGGCAGATTAGCAAACATCATTGATCAATTAACTCAACCACATACATCGAAATATTCATCACACCATTCTAATGATGCTGAAACAATTTCAAATACATCTCTAGAATACCATTGATCCTTCAATCAATAGCAATACTGCTATACAAATTCAACAAAGTAAATCTCGTAACTGACTCGTATACACTAATCCCTCCTACTTAAGCTAGGATGATCTTAGCTAACATCAAAGCTAATGAATATTGATGTTTTAAACTATGGAAAACCAACTTACATGCAAGGCTTTCAGATCTCTTCTTCCACCTGCAACCTCTCCCTCTCTCTCTCTCTCTCTCTCTATATTGTTTGCTTCCATGGCTGCAAATGGTGATTAAAGTGAGCTATATTTGTCTGAGGAAGGAGGGCTAGCTGAGTTGTAGGACAGGTGTCACCAGACCCCTACCCCATCTTTAGGACAGGTGTCACCAGACCCCTACCCCATCTTTTTGACTTTTTGCTAATTCTTTCCCCAAATACTTTCTGTCACTTCCCTAAATATCTATCATTATCCATTCACAAATTCGTCCAAAGCAGAGCTGGGCTGGAAATGGGCTTCACTTTGGGCCTAAATCCAAGTAATTATATCAGACTTCATAGTCCAATCCAAATGCATCATAGGCCTTTAGATGTTTTATGTAATCTTGGCCAATTTGTATGCCTAATTCAATAATCTAATTCCATTTGATCTTCAGTTATAGCTAAGCTCAAAACAAGATATGTTGTAAGATCAAGATGTGTCTAAGCCCAATCTAAGAGATGAATATGCAAAAGAGCATTTAGATCCAATTCAGGTTATAAGATAAGCAGATGTAGCTTTTGGATCTAATCTAGGCACATTGGCAAGTCAAGTTATAAAATATACCCCTTTAGATCCATCTAGGCATATTGGTATTGGGTTATCACACTAAATGACTTAGCATTATCCATAATATTTCAAAAATGGACAAATGATAAAGGCCACATATTTCAGCTAAGCATCAAGAGTGCAAGTGATTCAAGAAATACATTTTAGTTGAATGTCAAGAGGGCAAATATCTTCAAGAAATATTTTCTTGAAGATGAAAGGGAAAGAATATTTTCAAGAAAGGCAATTGAGAGAACTAAAGAGGCAAGAGAAGCACAAGTTAATGCTGATATATTGAAGTTATCTATAAGAATATATCACTTTCCTCTTTTAGCAAGTAGAATATATTTCCTTCCCCTTTATTTAGTTCTGAAGATATTGTTAATATATTGTAATTTTCTCTGGGATAGCACTTAGATTTGCTTTCCAATTAGTTTCCTATCCTATGAGAACCATTTAGGAAGGTTATTTTTGATGTAATATTGCACTTTGGCCTATTTAAAGGCTGGTGCTTGCCCTTGGACGAATTTGGATCAGTTTATTCATTAATAGAGTGTGAGATTTTATTCTCTTTGGTTCTTTGAAGAACTATTCGAACTTATCGGAGTATTCCGTGGCGTTCATCCCCGACTTATCAATCAACCCTTCCATAGTTGATTGTGGCGTCTTCACCATACCAAGGTTCTTACCTCTTTATAGGTAATGGGTCAAGGTTCCACCATTCGAGCTTGACGAGGACACGTTTCCTGGAGACCTTAGTTGGATACGGGTTTCGTCACGAGTTGGTGAGGTTCATATCATACTTGATATCGGGTTTCATCACGGTGTTGGCGAGGTTCTGATGTGATCCAAGATACGAGCTCGAAGCCTGCAATAGAAGTGCCTCATGATCGGATGATGAGAAGCTCGTGCATGACGAAGAAGCGGATATGGATATATATAGAAGTGACAAGCAAGCTCATGACTCAACATTATCCATAATATTTCAAAAATGGACAAATGATGAAGGCCACATATTTCAGCTAAGCATCAAGAGTGCAAGTGATTCAAGAAATACATTTCAGTTAAATGTCAAGAGGGCAAATATCTTCAAGAAATATATCTTAACAAGATGAAAGGGAAAGAATATTTTCAAGAAAGGCAGTGAGGGAACTAAAGAGGCAAGAGAAGCACAAGTTAATGCTGATATATTAAAGTTATCTACAAGAATATATCACTTTCCTCTTTTAGCAAGTAGAATATATTTCCTTTCCCCTTAATTAGTTCAGAAGATATTGGAAATATATTGTAATTTCTCTAGGATAACACTTAGATTTGCTTTCTAATTAGTTTCCTATCCTATGAGAACCATTTAGGAAGGTTATTTTTGATGTAATATTGCACTTTAGCCTATTTAAAGGCTGGTGCTTGCTTTGGACGAATTTGGACCAGTTTATTCATCAATAAAGAGTGTGAGATTTTATTCTCTTTGGTTCTTTGAAGAACTATTCGAACTTATCGGAGTATTCCGTGGCGTTCATCCCCGACTTATCAATCAACCCTTCCATAGTTGATTGTGGCGTCTTCACTATACCAAGGTTCTTACCTCTTTGTAGGTAATGGGTCAAGGTTCCACATTTCGAGCTTGATAAGGACACGTTTCCTGGAGGCCTTAGTTGAATACGGGTTTCGTCACGGGTTGGTGAGGTTCATACCATACTTGGTATCGGGTTTCAGCACGGTGTTGGCGAGGTTCGCATCAGGTTCGCATCAAGAGAATTCCCAGATGTGATGTGAATCAAGACAAGAATTTTATGAAGGGAAGTCAATATCAGCTACAATGGAATGAAGAGCAAACAAGCAACAAGATGGCAAGCAATATTTGCTTATATTTGCTAAATATATCTAGTATATTAGAATTAGGAGAGTATATTTTTGTTATCTTTAGGAAATATTGTGCTTTCCTAGGAATATTCTTACGATATCTTTTAGATATATTTAGAATATATTTACCATACCTTTAGGATAGCAGATAGGATATATTTACAAATTTTATATTTTTATTAGGAGTCTATAAATACCCAAGTGGTTGCATTGTATTATTCGTTCATTCAGATAATGGATCAATAAGAATGAGTTCTTATTTTATTTGGTTCTTTAGAACCGCCGAACTTATCGGAGTAATCCGTGGCGTTCATCCAGACGAACTTATCGGAGTAATCCGTGGCGTTCACCCCGACTTATCAATCAACCCTTCCATAGTTGATTGTGGCGTCTTCACTATACCAAGGTTCTTACCTCTTTATAGGTAATGGGTCAAGGTTCCACCTTTCGAGCTTGACAAGGACACGTTCCCTGGAGACCTTAGTCGAATACGGGTTTCGTCACGAGTTGGTGAGGTTCATATCATACTTGATATTGGGTTTCATCACGGTGTTGGCGAGGTTCGCATCAAGATGTATTCCCAGAAGAATTACCAGGCCTACCCCCTGATAGGGAAATTGAGTTCTCTATTGAGTTACTTCCTGGAACAACTCCTATTTCGAAGACTCCTTATCGAATGGCTCCTGTTGAACTGAAGGAATTAAAAGAACAATTGCTAGAACTTTTGGAGAAGGGTTTCATTCAGCCTAGTGTATCTCCATGGGGTGCTCCAGTATTGTTTGTAAAGAAGAAGGATGGATCCTTGAGACTGTGCATAGATTACAGGCAATTGAATAGAGTAACAGTGAAGAACAAGTATCCATTGCCTAGAATTGATGATCTGTTTGACCAATTGCAAGGGGCTGAGGTTTTCTCCAAAATTGATCTTAGATCAGGGTATCACCAGCTCAAAGTCAGTAGAGATGATGTTCCTAAGACGGCATTCAGAACACGATATGGCCATTATGAGTTTCTTGTTATGTCGTTTGGTTTGACTAATGCACCAGCAGCCTTTATGGATCTCATGAATAGAACCTTCAAGCCTTTCTTATACAAATTTGTGATTGTCTTCATTGATGATATCTTGATCTATTCTAAGAGTCGTGCAGAACACGAAGAACACTTGAGAATTATTCTGCAGAAACTCAGAGAGCACCAATTGTATGCCAAGTTCAGCAAGTGTGAGTTCTGGCTTCACAGGGTTGTATTCTTGGGACATGTCATTACCAAGGAAGGCATATGCGTTGATCCATCCAAAAGAGAAGCTATAATCAATTGGGAAAGGCCGACCAATGTGACTGAAGTTCGAAGCTTCTTGGGACTTGCAGGTTACTATAGAAGGTTTGTGGAGGGATTTTCTCACATTGCTACTCCGCTTACAAGACTTCTACGGAAAGGTGCTAAGTTTAGCTGGCCAGATGAATGTGAGATGAGTTTTCAAGAGTTGAAGAGGCGATTAACGACTGCACCCATTTTGATCATTCCATCTGGTTCTGGAGGATATGTGATCTATACTGATGCTTCACATAAGGGCTTGGGTTGTGTTCTAATGCAGAAGAAAGAGTGGTTGCTTATGCATCTAGACAATTGAAGGAATATGAACAGCGGTATCCAACTCATGATCTTGAACTTGCTGCCGTTGTCTTTGCATTAAAAATATGGAGGCATTATCTTTATGGGGAGAAGTTTGATATATATACTGATCACAAGAGCTTGAAGTACTTATTTTCACAAAAGAAGCTGAATATGAGACAACGACGATGGTTGAATCTCTTGAAGGACTACGACTGCACCATTTTATACCATCCAGGTAAGGCCAATATTGTTGCCGATGTATTGAGTAGGAAGTCAGCTTCTCTAGCTTCTTTGATGATTAAAGAATGGATGCTCTTTGAAGAAGTAAGGGATTCAGAATTCAAATTTCTTGTGAAGAGTAGTAATGTGATTCTAGCTACAATGAAGATTGAACCATTATTGCTCCATAGAATTAAGCAAGCACAACAGAATGACACTCAATTATTGGCACTTCAAGATACTAAGAATAGGGAAAAGAATCTTGATTTTCATGTTCTTGAGGATGGTATATTGCGGTTCAGGGGAAGGCTCTGCGTCCCGAATGATATAGACATCCGAAGATGTATTTTGGAAGAAGCACATCGAACTCCTTATAGTGTTCATCCTGGCAGCACAAAAATATATCGTAATCTTCGGGAACATTATTGGTGGAGTGGTATGAAGAAGGATATTGCTGAGTCTGTATCAAAATGCTTGGTTTGTCAACAGGTTAAAGCAGAGCACCAGAAACCTGGAGGTACTTTGCAGCCACTGCCAATCCCTCAATGGAAATGGGAGGATGTGACGATGGACTTTGTTCAAGGATTACCGAGGACTGCAAAGGGCCATAATGCAATATGGGTTGTTGTTGATCGACTGACGAAATGTGCTCATTTCCTTCCTGTCAGAGTGGATTATACTTTAGACAAACTTGCAAAGATCTATATTGAAGAGATTGTTCGACTGCATGGAGTGCCCATCACAATCACATCCGATCGGGATTCTCGCTTTACATCACATTTCTGGAAGGCTTTGCCACAAGCATTAGGAACTAAATTGCAATTCAGCTCTGCCTTTCATCCTCAAACAGATGGTCAATCAGAGAAGACTATTCAGACCCTCGAAGATATGCTCCGTGCTTGTGTTATGGACCTCGGTGGTAGCTGGGATAATCATATATTTCTAGTGGAGTTTGCATATAATAACAGCTATCAGAGTAGTATTGGGATGGCACCATATGAAGCATTATATGGAAGGAAGTGTCGGTCACCAATTTGTTGGGAAGAGGCTGGTGAGAGGAAACTAACAGGCCCGGAGTAGATTCAGATCACAAATGACAAAATCAAGCTCATTCGAGAAAGACTACGAACAGCACAAAGTAGACAGAAGAGTTATGCTGAGAATCGGAGAAGACCACTTGAATTTAAGGAAGGTGATCATGTATTCTTGAAGATATCTCCATCAAAGGGTGTTATGAGGTTCGGCAAGAAAGGAAAGCTGAGTCCGCGGTACATTGGTCCGTTTGAAATACTCGAGAAAGTCGAAGCTGTTGCTTATCGGCTGGCATTACCTCCTAAGTTGGCGAATGTGCATAATGTGTTCCACGCATCAATGTTAAGGAAGTATGAACCAGATCCATCTCATGTGATTGATTTTGAACCAATACAGCTCAAAGAGGATATTTCATATGAAGAGAAGCCTATTCAAATTGTGGATCGGAAGGAACAAGAGCTTAGGTCGAAGGTAATTCCATTGGTGAAAGTTCAGTGGCAACACCATGATATTGACGAAGCCACCTGGGAACGTGAGGAGGATATGAAGAATCGGTACCCCTACCTATTTGCTGAGTGAGGTACGTCAAATTTCGAGGACGAAATTTTCTTAAGGGGGGTAGAATGTGATAACCCAATACCAATATGCCTAGATGGATTTAACAGGGGTACATTTTATAACTTGACTTGCTAGTGCGCCTAGATTAGATCTAAAAGCTACATTGCTTATCTTATAACCTGAATTGGATCTAAATACTCTTTTGCATATTCACCTCTTAGATTGGGCTTAGACACATCTTGATCTTACAACATATCTTGTTTTGAGCTTAACTATAATTGAAGATCAAATGGAATTAGATTATTGAATTAGGCATACAAATTGGCCAAGATTACATAAAACATCTAAAGGCCTATGATGAATTTGGATTGGGCTATGAAGTCTGATATAATTACTTGGATTTAGGTCCAAAGTGAAGCCCATTTCCAGCCCAGCTCTGCTTTGGACGAATTTGTGAATTGGATAATGATATATTTAGGGAAGTGGCAGAAAGTATTTAGGGAAAGAATTAGTAAAAAGTCAAAAAGAGTTGTGTAAAGGTGTGGTGACACCTGTCCTATAACTCAGCTAGCTCTCCTTCCTCAGACATATATAGCTCACTTTAATCACCATTTGCAGCCATGGAAGCAAACAATATAGAGAGAGAGAGAGAGAGAGAGAGAGAGAGAGAGATTGCAGGTGGAAGAAGAGATCTAAAAGCCTTGCATGTAAGTTGGTTTTCCACAGTTTAAACATCAATATTCATTAGCTTTGATGTTTATTGATGTTAGCTAAGATCATTGTTAGCTTAAGTAGGTGGTGATTAGTTTATATAAGTCAGTTATTTACTTCTTTGATTGGTATAGCAGTATTGCTATTGATTGAAGGATCAATGGTATTCTAGAGATGTATTTGAACATATTTTCAGCATCATTAGAATGATGTGATGAATATTTTAATGTGTGTGATTTAGTTAATTGATCAATGATGTTTGCTAATCTGCCATGTTTAAGTTATTGTGATTAGAGGTTAATGAGCATAATTAAGTTTAATTAAGCATGATTAGCATGATATTGTATGCTTTGTTGCTATGTTAAGGTTTAATTGGTGTAACTAGAAAGTACCAAGCTTGGTTAGTAACATTCGATTACTACATTGCAGAGTTTTATGAGATGGCTTAGGTGGTCATAAGCTGGATTAGCATGATAAGACAAGTTTAATTATTCTTAAGAACTGTGCTTAAGCTCCATTAAGCTTGTTGAAGATGATGATCCATTTTGGACGGTTATGTGAATGGGGGATATTGCTGACATTTCTTTGATTCCCATAAGAGTGGGATATATTTAATTGACATGAATGTGCAACATTAGTATGTCACATGATCGGGCTATATAAGTGCCTAAGTGATTGAAGCATCCATAGCATGCAAGCATATGCATATCCCGCAAGGGACAAATTATACGAATATCCCTCAAGAGGGATGTCCCGGAAGGGACGAATGGCCACTGATCAGTTGGTATATGTTATAAGAAAGTTGATACAGAAGGTTCCCATGAGGAACACGATGATATGATCCCGGAAGGGATGAATGGACCACTGATCGGTTGGTAATGTTTACGATTACTCGGAAGGGTCCACTGGCCAGTCGGTTACGTGCATGCATCCACAAGGCTAATAGGTCATTAGATAGTTGTTGAATATTGCACTCACTCATGGTTCCACTAAATTATATGATCTTGCATAATCAAGTTATATTGTTGCCTGTGCAAACCTATATGGTGTCCACAAGTAAGTATGAATACTTCCTGGTGGTTGAATGTTGCTTCTATTGTGAATTGAAATGATTGTACCGAATAGCTTTCATTGTAGTTGATGGATTTTAATGTTTGAACTATGGATTGTCAACTTACTGAGCAATGCAAGCTCACCCTTTGATTTTAACATCTCAGATCATAAGGGTTGAAGTTTGGGACTAGGAGCGGTGGATATACCTAGAAGTGTTTTTGAAGTCGTTCGTTTTGATAGAAGGTACATATAGTGGTCAGCCATGGTGATCCTTTTGGATAAGTCTCTTCAAGGGTCTACATAGGATGTAGGACATGAATATGGACTTAATTTCAAGTCTTGTACACATGTAAATGCAAGTAAAAGAGTTGTAATAACAATTGAGTTTCTTATGATATAGTTTGCTCTGAATGATCAAGTACGAGTTGTTTTAATCGGGCATGAAAGGAATAGGGTTAATTCGGTGCACTACAGTGTTTTAAACGAGTCACACTCTTACACAACCTTATTTGATCGATCGTGATTGGTCATGGCCACGAATCAAGTCACGGCTTGATTCGGGTCGTGACATTGTGTCCATCTGTTGTCAGTGTGTATTGTGTCATCTGACGCACAACAAGGTGCTAATCATCGGCTTAAGGTTGGGGCTACAACAGTCCATTTGTCAAATCCAGAATGTTCGGTTGCAAAACCTAGGGGCGAAGCGATTCAGGAAAGCACAAAATGGACTAATTGAAGAACATTGGGCTGATTCTCGGAAAAGAGAGACCGATATAAGCCCAGGTGCAGATCGAGGCATAATGCTCATGATTGGAGGAATATATCCATGACTGAAGTTTGTATGTGCACAGTTGCTTATTTCGGGATTCTGAGTAGTTTAAATGTGGGGGAGTTGTTTATTATGAGATGCTGAATAGTTTCCATGAGTATGTCATCCATTTCCGCTTTTAAATGATTGGTCCATTATATAGGGGACGGAGCCACGAATTTGTAAGAAAACCGTTGATCATTCTCGGAGATGAAAATTTTCTGCTCTCTTTTGGTTCTTGAAGTAACTTCCAAACTTATCGAGTTTTATCTCGGGTTACTCAAACAATCGAAACTTATAACCCTCGTTGTGTGGCGTGTCTTACCTTCGTAGTCTTGGTTCGCTGCAGATCTGGGTTACGAGTCAAGCGTCAAGCCCAAGCCCTTGTCTTGTTGTTCTTGGGGTTTTGTCCATCTGTTGTTAGTGTGTTTTGTGTCATCTGACGCACATCAAGGTGCTGATCATCGGCTTAGGGTTTGGGCCACAACATTCCATTTGTCAAATCCAGAAGGTTCGGTTGCAAAACTTAGGGGCGAAGCAATTCAATAATGCACTAAATGGACTGATTGAACATCATTGGGCTGATTCTCGAAAAGGAGAGACCGAGATAAGCCCAGGTGGAGATCGAGGCATAATGCTCATGATTGGAAGAATATATCCATGAATGTCATGACCCGAATCATGCCGTGACTTGATTCGTGGCCATGACCAATCATGATCGATCAAATAAGGTTGTGTAAGAGTGTGACTCGTTTAAAACACTGTAGTGCACCGAATTAACCCTATTCCTTTCATGCCCGATTAAAATAACTCGTACTTGATCATTCAGAGCAAACTATACCATAAGAAACTCAATTGTTATTACAACTCTTTTACTTGCATTTACATGTGTACAAGACTTGAAGTTAAGTCCATATTATGTCCTACATCCTATGTAGACCCTTGAAGAGACTTATCCAAAAGGATCACCATGGCTGACCACTATATGTACCTTCTATCCAAACGAACGACTTTAAAAACACTTCTAGGTATATCCACCGCTCCTAGTCCCAAACTTCAACTCTTATGATCTGAGATGTTAAAATCAAAGGGTGAGCTTGCATTGCTCAGTAAGTTGACAATCCATAGTTCAAACATTAAAATCCATCAACTACAATGAAAGCTATTCGGTAACAATCATTTCAATTTACAATAGAAGCAACATTCAACCACCAGGAAGTATTCATACTTACTTGTAGACACCATATGGGTTGCACAGGCAACAATATAACTTGATTATGCAAGATCATATAATTTAGTGGAACCATGAGTGAGTGGAATATTCAACAACTATCTAATGACCTATTAGCTTTGTGGATGCATGCACGTAACCAACTGGCCAGTGGACCCTTCCGGGTAATCGGAAACATTGCCAACCGATCAGTGGTCCATTCATCCCTTCCGGGATCATATCATCATGTTCCTCACGGGAACCTTCCGTATCATCTTTCTTATAACGTATACCAGCTGATCAGTGGCCATTCGTCCCTTCCGGGACATCCCTCTTGAGGGATATTCGTATCATTTGTCCCTTGTGGGATTGCATATGCTTGCATGCTATGTATGCTTCAATCACTTAGGCACTTATATAGCCCATCATGTAGCATATCATGTTGCACATTCATGTCAATTAAATATATCCCACTCTTGTGGGAATCAAAGAAATGTCGGCAATATGCCTCATTCACATAACCATCCAAAATGGATCTTCATCTTCAGCAAGCTTAATGGAGCTTAATCACAGTTCATAAGAATAATTAAACCTGTCTCATCATGCTAATCCAGCTTATGACCACCTAAGCCATCTCATAAACCTCTACAACATAGTAATCAAATGTTGCTAATCAAGCTTGGTACTTTCTAGTTACACCAATTAAACCTTAACACAGCAATAAAGCATACAATATCATGCTAATCATGCTTAATTATGCTCATGAACCTCTAATCACAATAACTTAAACATGGCAGATTAGCAAACATCATTGACCAATTAACTAAATCACACACATTAAAATATTCATCACATCATTCTAATGACGCTGAAAACATGTTCAAATACATCTCTAAAATACCATTGATCCTTCAATCAATAGCAATACTGCTATACCAATTCAAAGAAGTAAATCTCGTAACTGACTTATATAACTAATCACCACCTACTTAAGCTAAGAATGATCTTAGTTAACATCAAAGCTAATGAATATTGATGTTTAAACTGTGGAAAAAACCAACTTACATGCAAGGCTTTCAGATCTCTTCTTCCACCTGCAATCTCTCTCTCTCTCGATATTGTTTGCTTCCATGGCTGCAAATGGTGATTAAAGTGAGCTATATTGTCTGAGGAAAGAGAGCTAGCTGAGTTATAGGACAGGGTCCCACCACACCCTTACACAACTCTTTTTGACTTTTTGCTAATTCTTTCCCCAAATACTTTCTGCCACTTCCCTAAATATATCATTATCCAATTCACAAATTCGTCCAAAGCAGAGCTGGGCGGAAATGGGCTTCACTTTGGGCTAAATCCAAGTAATTATATCAGACTTCATAGCCCAATCCAAATTCATCATAGGCCTTTAGATATTTTATGTAATCTTGGCCAATTTGTATGCCTAATTCAATAATCTAATTCCATTTGATCTTCAATTATAGTTAAGCTCAAAACAAGATATGTTGTAAGATCAAGATGTGTCTAAGCCCAATCTAAGAGGTGAATATGCAAAAGAGCATTTAGATCCAATTCAGGTTATAAAATAAGCAATGTAGCTTTTAGATCTAATCGAGGCGCACTAGCAAGTCGAGTTATAAAATGTACCCCTGTTAAATCCATCTAGGCATATTGGTATTGGGTTATCACAATGAATGAAGTATGCATGTGCACAGTTGCTTATTTCGTGACTCTGAGTAGTTTACATGTGGGGGAGTTGTTTATTCTGAGATGCTGAATAGTTTCTATGTGTATTTCATCCATCTCCGCTTTTAAATGATTGCTCCATTATATAGAGGAGGGAGCCACGAATTTGTAAGAAAACCTTTGATCATTCTCGGAGCTGAAAGTTTTCTGCTCTCTTTTGGTTCTTGAAGTAACTTCCAAACTTATCGAGTTTATCTCGTCTTACTCAAACAATCGAAACCTATAACCCTCGTGGTGTGGCGTTTCTTGTCTTCGTAGTCTTGGTTCGTTCCAGATATGGGTTACGAGTCAAACGCAAACCCTTGTCTTCTCGTTCTTGGGGTTTTGTGCATCTTTTGTCAGTGTGTTTTGTGTCATCTCATGCACATCAAGGTGCTGATCATCGGCTTAATGTTGGGGCTACAACAGTTCATTTGTCAAATCCAGAAGGTTTGGTTGCAAAACTTACGGGCGAAGCTATTGAAGAAAGCACCAAATGGACTAATTGAAGAACATTGGGCCGATTCTCTGAAAGGAGAGACCGAGATAAGCCCAGGTGCAGATCGAGGCATAATGGTCATGATTGGAAGAATATATCCATGAATGGAGTTTGCATGTGCGCAGTTGCTTATTTTTGGATTCTGAGTAGTTTATATGTGGGGGAGTTGTTTCTTATGAGATGCTGAATAGTTTCAATGAGTATTTCATCCATTTCCTCTTTTCAATGATTGCGCCATTATATAGGGGAAGGAGACACAAATTTGTAAGAAAACCTTTCGTCATTCTCGGAGCTGAAAGTTTTTCGCTCTCTTTTGGTTGTTGAAATAACTTCCAAACTTATCGAGTTTTATCTCGTGTTACTCTAACAATCGAAACTTATAACCCTTGTGGTGTGGCGTTTCCTCTCTTCGTAGTCTTGGTTCGTTCCGGATCAGGGTTACGAGTCAAGCACAAACCCTTGTCTTCCCATTCTTGGGGTTTTGTCCATCTGTTGTCAGTGTGTATTGTGTCATCTGACGCACAGCAAGGTGCTAATCATCGGCTTAAGGTTGGGGCTACAACAGTCCATTTGTCAAATCCAGAATGTTCGGTTGCAAAACCTAGGGGCGAAGCGATTCAGGAATGCACAAAATGGACTAATTAAAGAACATTGGGCTGATTCTCGCAAAACAGAGACCGAGATAAGCCCAGGTGCAGATCGAGGCATAATGCTCATGATTGGAAGAATATATCCATGACTGAAGTTTGCATGTGCACAGTTGCTTATTTCGGGATTCTGAGTAGTTTAAATGTGGGGGAGTTGTTTATTATGAGATGCTGAATAGTTTCCATGAGTATGTCATCCATTTCCGCTTTTAAATGATTGCTCCATTATATAGGGGACGGAGCCACGAATTTGTAAGAAAACCTTTGATCATTCTCGGAGATGAAAATTTTCTGCTCTCTTTTGGTTCTTGAAGTAACTTCCAAACTTATCGAGTTTTATCTCGGGTTACTCAAACAATTGAAACTTATAACCCTCGTTGATGCGATTCAAGATACGAGCTTGAAGCCTGCAATCGAAGTCTCTCATGATCGGATGATGAGAAGCTCGTGCACGACGAAGAAGCGGATATGGATATGCATACCAGTGATGAGCAAGCTAAATGACTCAACATTATCCATGATATTTCAAAAATGGACCAATGATGAAGGCCACATATTTCAGCCGAATGTCAAGAGTGAAAGTGCTTCAAGAAACATATTTCAGTTGATGTCAAGAGGGAAAGTATTTTGAAGAAATATATCTTAGCCAGATGAAAGAGCAGGAATATTTTAAGAAAGGAAGTTGAGAGAACTAAAGAGGCAAGAGAAACACAAGTCAATGCTGATATATTGAAGTTATCTACAAGAATATATCACTTTCCTCTTTTAGCAAGTAGAATATATTTCCTTTCCCTTACTTATTCTGAAGATATTGGCAATATTTTCTAATTTCCCTGAGGAAACACTTAGATTTGCTTCCTAATTAGTTTTCTATTCGATTAGAACCATTTAGGAAGGTTATTTTTGATGTAATATTGCACTTTAGCCTATTTAAAGGCTGGTGCTTCCCCTTTGGACGAATTTGGATCAGTTTTATTCATTAATGAAGTGTGAGATTTTATTCTCTTTGGTTCTTTGAAGAACTATTTGAACTTATCGGAGTATTCCGTGGCGTTCATCCCCGACTTATCAATCAACCATTTCATAGCGGATTGTGGCGTCTTCACTGTACCAAGGTTCTTACCTCTTTGTAGGTAATGGGTCAAGGTTCCACCATCTGAGCTTGACAAGGACACGTTCCTTGGAGACCTTAGTCGTATAAGGGTTTCGTCACATGTTGGTGAGGTTCTTATCATACTTGATATTGGGTCTCATGACGTTGTTGGCGAGGTTCGCATCATTTGGTATCACTCGTTGTGCGGCGTCTCTTTCCTTCGTAGTCTTGGTTCGCTGCAGATCTGGGTTACGAGTCAAGCGTCAAGCCCTTGTCTTGTTGTTCTTGGGGTTTTGTCCATCTGTTGTTAGTGTGTTTTGTGTCATCTGACGCACATCGAGGTGCTGGTCATCGGCTTAGGGTTTGGGCCACAACATTCCATTTGTCAAATCCAGAAGGTTCGGTTGCAAAACTTAGGGGCGAAGCAATTCAATAATGCACTAAATGGACTGATTGAACATCATTGGGCTGATTCTTGGAAAGGAGAGACCGAGAAAAGCCCAGGTGCAGATCGAGGCATAATGCTCATGATTGGAAGAATATATCCATGAATGAAGTATGCATGTGCACAGTTGCTTATTTCGTGATTCTGAGTAGTTTAGATTTGGGGGAGTTGTTTATTCTGAGATGCTGAATAGTTTCTATGTGTATTTCATCCATCTCCACTTTTAAATGATTGCTCCATTATATAGAGGAGGGAGCCACGAATTTGTAAGAAAACCTTTGATCATTCTCGGAGCTGAAAGTTTTCTGCTCTCTTTTGGTTCTTGAAGTAACTTCCAAACTTATCGAGTTTTATCTCGTCTTACTCAAACAATCGAAACTTATAACCCTCGTGGTGTGGCGTTTCTTGTCTTCGTAGTCTTGGTTCGTTCCAGATCTGGGTTACCAGTCAAACGCAAACCCTTGTCTTCTCGTTCTTGGGGTTTTGTGCATCTTTTGTCAGTGTGTTTTGTGTCATCTCACGCACATCAAGGTGCTGATCATCGGCTTAATGCGGGGGCTACAACAGTCCTTTTGTCAAATCCAGAAGGTTTGGTTGCAAAACTTAGGGGCGAAGCTATTGAAGAAAGCACCAAATGGACTAATTGAAGAACATTGGGCTGATTCTCGGAAAGGAGAGACCAAGATAAGCCCAGGTCCAGATTGAGGCATAATGCTCATGATTGGAAGAATACATCCATGACTGAAGTTTGCCTGTGCACAGTTGCTTATTTCAGGATTCTGAGTAGTTTGCATGTGGGGGAGTTGTTTATTATGAGATGCTGAATAGTTTCCATGAGCATTTCATCCATTTCCTCTTTTAGATGATTGCTCTAATATATAGGGGACGAAGCCACGAATTTGTAAGAAAACCTTTGATCATTCTCGAAGTTGAAATTTTTCTGCTCTCTTTGGGTTCTTGAAATAACTTCCAAACTTATCGAGTTTTATCTCGTGTTACTCTAACAATCGAAACTCATAACCCTCGTGGTGTGGCGTTTCCTCTCTTCGTAGTGTTCATTCCGGATCAAGGTTACGAGTCAAGCACAAACCCTTGTCTTCCCATTCTTGGGGTTTTGTCCATCTGTTGTCAGTGTGTTTTGTGTCATCTGACGCACATCAAGGTGCTGATCATCGGCTTAAGGTTGGGGCTACAACAGTCCATTTGTCAAATCCAGAAGGTTCGGTTACAAAACCTAGGGTCGAAGCGATTCAGGAATGCACAAAATGGACTAATTGAAGAACATTGGGCTGATGCTCGGAAAGGAGAGACCGAGATAAGCCCAGGTGCAGATCGAGGCATAATGCTCATGATTGGAAGAATAGATCTATGACTCAAGTTTGCATGTGCACAGTTGCTTATTTCGGGATTTTGAGTAGTTTACATGTGGGGGAGTTGTTTATTATGAGATGCTGAATAGTTTCCATTAGTATTTCATCCATTTCATCTTTTAGATGATTGCTCTAATATATAGGGGACGGAGCCACGAATTTGTAAGAAAACCTTTGATCATTCTCGGAGTTGAAAGTTTTCTGCCCTCTTTTGGTTCTTGAAATAACTTCCAAACTTATCGAGTTTTATCTCGTGTTACTCTAACAATCGAAACGTATAACCCTTGAGGTATGGCATTTCCTCTTCGTAGTCTTGGTTCGTTCCAGATCTGGGTTACGAATCAAGCACAAACCCTTGTCTTCCCGTTCTTGGGGTTTTGTCCCTGTTGTTGATGCGTTTTGTGTCATCTGACGCACATCAAGGTGCTTATCATCGGCTTAAGGTTGGGGCTGCGACAGTCCATTTGTCAAATCCAGAAGGTTCGGTTGCAAAACATAGGGGCGAAGCGATTCAGGAATGCACTAAATGGACTAATTGAAGAACTTTTGCCTGATTCTAGGAAAGGAGAGACCGAGATAGGCCCAAGTGCAGATCGGGGCATAATGCTCATGATTGGAAGAATATATCCATGACTGAAGTTTGCATGTGCACAGTTGCTTATTTCGGGATTCTGAGTAGTTTACATGTGGGGGAGTTGTTTATTCTGAGATGCTGCATAGTTTCCATAAGTATTTCATCCATTTCATCTTTTAGATGATTGCTCTAATATATAGGGGAGGGAGCCACGAATTTGTAAGAAAACCTTTGATCATTCTCGGAGTTGAAAGTTTTCTGCCCTCTTTTGGTTCTTGAAATAACTTCCAAACTTATCGAGTTTTATCTCGTGTTACTCTAACAATCGAAACGTATAACCCTTGAGGTATGGCATTTCCTCTCTTCGTAGTCTTGGTTCGTTCCAGATCTGGGTTACGAATCAAGCACAAACCCTTGTCTTCCCGTTCTTGGGGTTTTGTCCATGTTGTTGATGCGTTTTGTGTCATCTGACGCACATCAAGGTGCTCATCATCGGCTTAAGGTTGGGGCTGCGACAGTCCATTTGTCAAATCCAGAAGGTTCGGTTGCAAAACATAGGGGCGAAGCGATTCAGGAATGCACTAAATGGACTAATTGAAGAACTTTTGCCTGATTCTAGGAAAGGAGAGACCGAGATAGGCCCAAGTGCAGATCGGGGCATAATGCTTATGATTGGAAGAATATATCCATGACTGAAGTTTGCACGTGCACTGTTACTTATTTTGGGATTCTGAGGAGATTCCTTGCGGGGGAGCTGTTTATTATGAGATGTTGAATAGTTTCCGTGCGCATTTCATCCATTTCCTCTTTTAAACGATTGCTCCATTATATAGGGGAGGGAGCCACGAATTTGTCAGAAAACCTTTGATCATTCTCGGAGTTGAAAGTTTTCTGCTCTCTTTTGGTTCTTGAAGTAACTTCCAAACTTATTGAGTTTTATCTCGTGCTACTCAAACAATCGAAACTTATAACCCTCGTTGTGTGGCTTTTCTTGTCTTTGTAGTCGTGGTTCGTTGCAGATCTGGGTTACGAGTCAAGCGTCAAACCCTTGTCTTCTCGTTCTTGGGGTTTTGTCCATCTGTTGTCAGTGTGTTTTGTATCATCTGACGCACATCAAGGTGCTAATCATCGGCTTAGGGTTTTGATGCGAACCTCGCCAACACCGTGATGAGACCCAATATCAAGTATGATATGAACCTCACCAACACGTGACGAAACCCGTATACAACTAAGGTCTCCAGGAAACGTGTCCTTATCAAGCTCGAAAGGTGGAACCTTGACCCTTTACCTATAAAGAGGTAAGAACCTTGGTATAGTGAAGACGCCACAATCAACTATGGAAGGGTTAATTGATAAGTCGGGGATGAACGCCACGGAATACTCCGATAAGTTCGAATAGTTCTTCAAAGAACCAAAGAGAATAAAATCTCACACTCTATTAATGAATAAACTGATCCAAATTCGTCCAAGGGCAAGCACCAGCTTTAATAGGCCAAGTGCAATATTACATCAAAGATAACCTTCCTAAATGGTTCTCATAGGATAGAAACTAATTAGAAAGCAAATCTAAGAGCTATCCCAGAGAAATTACAATATATTGACAATATCTTCAGAACTAAATAAAGGGGAACGAAATATATTCTACTTGCTAAAAGAGGAAAGTGATATATTCTTGTAGATAACTTCAACATATCAGCATTAACTTGTGCTTCTCTTGCCTCTTTAGTTCTCTCAATTGCCATTCTTGAAAATATTCTTTCCCTTTCATCTTGTTAAGATATATTTCTTGAAGATATTTGCCTCTTGACATTCAACTGAAATATATTTCTTGAATTACTTGCACTCTTGATGCTTAGCTGAAATATGTGGCCTTCATCATTTGTCCATTTTTGAAATATTATGGATAATTTTGAGTCATTGAGCTTGCTTGTCACTTGCATGCATATCCATATCCGCTTCTTCGTCGTGCACGAACTTCTCATCATCCGATCATGAGAGACTTCGATTGTAGGCTTCGAGCTCGTATCTTGGATCACATCATTCCCCTCCTCTTGAAAAGGATTTGTCCTCAAATCTTGCCCTGCATTAAATGAAGATAAATTACAAACTTGGAAATTATCATTATCTTTACACTCACCTTGCTGTCCAAATTTGTAAGCATCATTAGCAATCCGCTCAAAAACTTGAAATACTCCTTCTCCATGAGGATGTCGTTTTGAATGCATTTGAATGTGAATCATCTTCTTCCTCGTGCGCAATGATTTACAACCACCTGGATCAAACACAAAATTCTTGCTACCACTGTTAGGGTGCATGGCTTTCACATGATTTGACTTAACAAATTCATCTTTTATCATTCCACCTAAGTAAGCACAGCCACTTAAAGGTAAAGATGCTAAATTCATAAGAATTAATAAAGTGAAGCCATATACTTGCTTTGAATGAGAAAACTTAGTGGTAGAAGGAATGACACTAGAATGAGCAACCTCAACATTGGGAAAACAATATTCCCATGGTTTAAAATCAAGTTTTGCATAGCAATTCAAAAACAATAATTTGTTTCCATGTTCTCTCGTATTTTCCCATGAATAGTTCAAGAAGTTAGCAATTTGTGTAAAACATGTATAACATGTATTCTCTCTATCTCTTTTAAGGAAACAAATCAATGTGTGATATCATCCATTATATGACATGGAATATAATACCAATATAAGCTAGATAAGCAATGGAAACCACTTACCTGACTTACCAAAGTAGATATTGGCCAATCTTGGATTGCCTTTTCCTCTTCAACAAGATTCTCATTAACCATGGCACTCAAAATCAAATCAATAAACACAATCTCATCCATGCAAAGAGTTCGGGTTCCAAGTTTAGCAAATAACGATTCTTTGCTTAAGGCCTCTAAAACAAGTCTTGAGTATTTATCATGATTATCTGGACTCTTATCATAACGAATGCCGTCAACCTAACTAAATGCATGTAAATTATGGCTCATAAGTCTCGTGAAAGCGTTAGGCCCATTAATCAATCCAAAAGGAATCACCAACCAGTCAAACAAATCAAGTTTTATTTGGAATGCATTGATGAACTCATATCCCTCTTTCAAGCAAACATGATGAAATTCACTTTCCACATTGGGCTTTGAACTCAAACATGCATCATGAAATCCTTCTAACATGCGATCTAAATGAGGAACAGAATTAGGGCACATGACCATGGTGTTTTTGATGGCTTGAAAATCAGAAAACCCTATCCATGTTTGATCCTCATGCTCCAGTAACATTAAGACAATAAAGGGACTCATGTACTCACTAGCTTGTAGATTTACCACTTGCTCATTGGGTTGTAGTTGAATCTCCTTCATCTCCTTATGCTTACTTCTAATGGCTAGTTGGTTTGGACTTGATCCTTGATGCACTCCCTTGAATTCCTGCAAATAAGAAATAATATTGCTCGGCAAGAATCCGACAAGGTTGTTAGTAAATAAAATCGGCTCCTTAATTATAAGGGGCTGATATAAAATTATAGAACTCTCAATCTCATGGTATTTTTCCTCTCTTGCACTCACTAATGACATATCACTCTCACAGTCTCTCTTCTTAATTTCTTTTCTCTCACTTTCTTTTTCCACAACTTCAATCTCTTTCTCTTTTTTATCACATTGTTTCTTTCGCTCACTCTCTCTTTTTTTATCACACTCTTTTTCTTGAGCATTTGTTAGGTTCTCATGAATTTGTGTAATACTCACAGCTTCTTTGTCATCCTTGGAGAGATCGGAACTAGACCAAGGCACTTTGTGTTCTTTATAGGCTGACCTCCATGAGCTTGTAGCAGCCATGCCTGAAGACCATTCATCCATGTTTCTTCGCTTCAACCGTTGTTCAACTTTCATGGCATAGGGCAACATATCTTTGAAGTCTTCATAACAATGCACAGCCACTTCATCCATAATCTCAGGATTTAATCCACGTACGAACCTATCCATGGTGACTTCTATGTCCTCCTCTATGTTTGCTCGGGTCAGTGCAACCTCCATCTCTTTGTAATAATCGAGAATGCTCTTTGATCCTTGAGTGAGATGTTGCAATTTGTTGTGTAATTCCCAGCGATAGGAACTTGGAAGGAATCGTTGCCTCATTATTGACTTCATCTCACTCCATGTCTGAATGGGTCGCTCTCCATTCTGTCTCCTACTTGTAATAATCCGATCCCACCAATAATAGCATAGTCGGAGAATTGAAATGAAGCAAGTTGTACCTTTTTCCTTTCGGAGTAGATATGATGTTTGAAGACCATCTCCATTCCTTCCTCCCACAAAAGATAAGCTTCGGGGTCGTTTTTGCCTTGGAAAGTTGGAAACTTCACTTTTGTGTCACGGAGATCATTGTTCCGCCTTGGTCTTCTCGATTCTTTATCTTCATGTGGAAGCTGAAAGCTTTTTCTTTTTGCTTCATCCTCAATTCGATCTATCTTCTTGTGAATTTGTTTGAATTCGGCTCTCATCATCCTCCCAACCTCGTGTACATATGCTTGTAGTTGTACATCTTCGAATGCGCTTTGTTCTTGATAGGATGACATGATGAGAATCTGCAATAGATGCTAGGACCTCACAAGCACTCTCTCACGTGTTTCACTCAAGAATATGTTCACTCAATTCACTCGTGTTTGCACTCAAACGGCTTTTACCCTCTAATAATCTCACCACTCTTGCCTTTTTCCACTCGTATATTCTCTTTTAGTTCTTTTTGAACTAAACAAACTATAATCAGAATGTCCCGCAACAATCCACCACGACTTCGCCAAGATTTGAAAGAAGAGAATAGGGTCAAGCTCCAAAGTAATGAAGATCAAGACAAATAAGGGAATTACGGACAAGAGAATGATAGATCAATTGAAAATAAAAAACTTTGAGTACGAAGATGTTGATAGCTCTATGAATGGTCAAATAATTCTTGGACTTGTTCAATGTCTCACTTCTTCCACTTTTTTCGACCTTTTTTCACTGTTGATTTTTTTTCCTTTTTTTTTTTATTTTGCAACTTTTTTTTTTTGCTTTTTTTCTGCTACTTTTTTTTTTCTCCCACTACTTTTTTTTTTAACTTTTTCTGAAGAAGATACTAGAAAAGAAAGAAGATAAAGAAAAACAACGAAGATGAAAGAAAATGAAGAGAAACTAAAAGGATAGATTGAACCTGACTTAGAACGTTGGCTCTGATACCAAATGATGCGAACCTCGCCAACACCGTGATGAAACCCAATATCAAGTATGATATGAACCTCACCAACTCGTGACGAAACCCGTATACAACTAAGGTCTCCAGGAAACGTGTCCTTATCAAGCTCGATGGTGGAACCTTGACCATTACCTATAAAGAGGTAAGAACCTTGGTATAGTGAAGACGCCACAATCAACTATGGAAGGGTTGATTGATAAGTCGGGGATGAACGCCACGGAATACTCCGATAAGTTCGAATAGTTCTTCAAAGAACCAAAGAGAATAAAATCTCACACTCTATTAATGAATAAACTGATCCAAATTCGTCCAAGGGCAAGCACCAGCCTTTAAATAGGCCAAAGTGCAATATTACATCAAAATAACTTCCTAAATGGTTCTCATAGGATAGGAAACTAATTAGAAAGCAAATCTAAGAGCTATCCCAGAGAAATTACAATATATGACAATATCTTCAGAACTAAATAAAGGGGAACGAAATATATTCTACTTGCTAAAAGAGGAAAGTGATATATTCTTGTAGATAACTTCAACATATCAGCATTAACTTGTGCTTCTCTTGCCTCTTTAGTTCTCTCAATTGCATCTTTGAAAATATTCTTTCCCTTTCATCTTGTTAAGATATATTTCTTGAAGATATTTGCCTTCTTGACATTCAACTGAAATATATTTCTTGAATTACTTGCACTCTTGATGCTTAGCTGAAATATGTGGCCTTCATCATTTGTCCATTTTTGAAATATTATGGATAATTTTGAGTCATTGAGCTTGCTTGTCACTTGCATGCATATCCATATCCGCTTCTTCGTCGTGCACGAACTTCTCATCATCCGATCATGAGAGACTTCGATTGTAGGCTTCGAGCTCGTATCTTGGATCACATCCTCCCCTCCTCTTGAAAAGGATTTGTCCTCAAATCTTGCCCTGCATTAAATGAAGATAATTACAAACTTGGAAATTATCATTATCTTTACACTCACCTTGCTGTCCAAATTTGTAAGCATCATTAGCAATCCGCTCAAAAACTTGAAATACTCTTCTCCATGAGGATGTCGTTTTGAATGCATTTGAATGTGAATCATCTCTTCCTCATGCGCAATGATTTACAACCACCTGGATCAAACACAAAATTCTTGCTACCACTGTTAGGGTGCATGGCTTTCACATGATTTGACTTAACAAATTCATCTTTTATCATTCCACCTAAGTAAGCACAGCCACTTAAAGGTAAAGATGCTAAATTCATAAGAATTAATAAAGTGAAGCCATATACTTGCTTTGAATGAGAAACTTAGTGGTAGAAGGAATGACACTAGAATGAGCAACCTCCACATTGGGAAAACAATATTCCCATGGTTTAAAATCAAGTTTTGCATAGCAATTCAAAACAATAATTTGTTTCCATGTTCTCTCGTATTTTCCATGAATAGTTCAAGAAGTTAGCAATTTTGTGTAAAACATGTGTATAACATGTATTCTCTCTATCTTTTTAAGGAAACAAATCATCATGTGTGATATCATCCATTATATGACATGGAATATAATACCAATATAAGCTAGATAAGCAATGGAAACCACTACCTGACTTCCAAAGTAGATATTGGCCAATCTTGGATTGCCTTTTCCTCTTCAACAAGATTCTCATTAACCCTGGCACTCAAAATCAAATCAATAAACACAATCTCATCCCTGCAAAGAGTTCGGTTCCAAGTTTAGCAAATAACGATTCTTTGCTTAAGGCCTCTAAAACAGTCTTGAGTATTTATCATGATTATCTGGACTCTTATCATAACGAATGCCGTCAACCTAACTAAATGCATGTAAATTATGGCTCATAAGTCTCGTGAAAGCGTTAGGCCATTAATCAATCCAAAAGGAATCACAACCAGTCAAACAAATCAAGTTTTATTTGGCTGCATTGATGAACTCATATCCCTCTTTCAAGCAAACATGTGAAATTCACTTCCACATTGGGCTTTGAACTCAAACATGCATCATGAAATCCTTCTAACATGCGATCTAAATGAGGAACAGAATTAGGGCACATGACCATGGTGTTTTGATGGCTTGAAAATCAGAAAACCCTATCCATGTTTGATCCTCATGCTCCAGTAACATTAAGACAATAAAGGGACTCATGTACTCACTAGCTTGTAGATTTACCACTTGCTCATTGGGTGTAGTTGAATCTCCTTCATCTCCTTATGCTTACTTCTAATGGCTAG
>CM075305.1:10623557-10641654 GCA_037672795.1 Lagerstroemia speciosa
AAGGGGAAGGAAATATATTCTACTTGCTAAACGAGGAAAGTGATATATTCTGTAGATAACTTCAATATATCAGCATTAACTTGTACTTCTCTTGCCTCTTAGTCCTCCCAATTGCTTTTCTTGAAAATATTCTTTCCCCTTCATCTTGTTAAGATATTTCTTGAAGATACTTGCCCTCTTGACATTCAACTGAAATATATTTCTTGAATCACTTGCACTCTTGATGCTTAGCTGCGAAATATGTTGCCTTCATCATTTGTCCATTTTTGAATATTATGGATAATGTTTGAGTCATTGAGCTTGTTCGTTACTTGTATGCATATCCATATCCGCTTCTTCGTCGTGCACGAGCTTCTCATCATCCGATCGTGAGAGACTTCGATTGCAGGCTTCGAGCTCGTACCTTGGATCACATCACTCCTTTCCGAGAATCAGCCAAAAGTTCTTCAATTAGTCCATGTAGTGCATTCCTGAATCGCTTCGCCTCTATGTTTTGCAACCGAACCTTCTGGATTTGACAAATTCGTAGCCCCAACCTTAAGCCGATGATGAGCACCTTGATGTGCGTCGGATGACACAAAACGCATCAACAACATGGACAAAACCCCAAGAACGGGAAGACAAGGGTTGGTGCTTGACTCGCAACCCAGATCTGAAACGAACCAAGACTACGAAGAGAGGAAATGCGACACCTCGAGGGTTATACGTTTCGATTTGTTAGAGTAACACGAGATAAAAACTCGATAAGTTTGGAAGTTATTTCAAGAACCAAAAGAGAGCAGAAAACTTTCAACTCCGAGAATGATCAAAGGTTTTCTTACAAATTCGTGGCTCCCTCCCCTATATATTAGAGCAATCATCTAAAAGAGGAAATGGATGAAATACTAATGGAAACTATTCAGCATCTCATAATAAACAACTCCCCCGCATGTAAACTACTCAAAATCCCAAAGTAAGCAACTGTGCACATGCAAACTTGAGTCATAGATATATTCTTCCAATCATGAGCATTATGCCTCGATCTGCACCTGGGCTTATCTCGGTCTCTCCTTTCCGAGAATCAGCCCAATGTTCTTCAATTAGTCCATTTTGTGCATTCCTGAATCGCTTCGCCCCTAGGTTTTGTAACCAAACCTTCTGGATTTGACAAATGGACTGTTGTAGCCCCAACCTTAAGCCGATGATCAGCACCTTGATGTGCGTCCGATGACACAAAATACACTGACAACAGATGGACAAAACCCCAAGAATGGGAAGACAAACCTTGATCCGGAACGAACACTACGAAGAGAGGAAACGCCACACCATGAGGGTTATAAGTTTCGATTGTTAGAGTAACACGAGATAAAACTCGATAAGTTTGGAAGTTTTTTCAAGAACCCAAAGGGAGCAGAAAACTTTCAACTCCGAGAATGATCAAAGGTTTTCTTACAAATTCGTGGCTCCGTCCCCTATATATTAGAGCAATCATCTAAAAGAGGAAATGGATGGAATGCTCATGGAAACTATTCAGCATCTCATAATAAACAACTCCCCCACATGCAAACTACTCAGAATCCTGAAATAAGCAACTGTGCACAGGCAAACTTCAGTCATGGATGTATTCTTCCAATCATGAGCATTACGCCTCGATCTGGACCTGGGCTTATCTCGGTCTCTCCTTTCCGATAATCAGCCCAATGTTCTTCAATTAGTCCATTTAGTGCATTCTTCAACCGCTGTGCCCCTAAGTTTTGCAACCGAATCTTCTGGATTTGACAAATGGACGGTTGTAGCCCCAAACTTAAGCCGATGATCAGCACCTTGATGTGCGTCAGGTGACACAAAACACACCAACAACAGATGGACAAACCCCAAGAACGAGAAGACAAGTGTTTGCGCTTGACTCGTAACCCAGATCTGCATCGAACTAAGACTATGAAGACAAGACACGCCACACCACGAGGGACATATGTTTCGATTGTTTGAGTATCACGAGATTAAACTCGATAAGTTTGGAAGTTACTTCAAGCACCAAAAGAGAGCAGAAAACATTCAACTCCGAGAATGATCAAAGGTTTTCTTACAAATTCGTGGCTCCCTCCCCTATATAATGGAGCAATCATTCAAAAGAGGAAATGGATGAAATACTCAGAAACTATTCAGCATCTCAAATGAACAACTACCCCATATGTAAACCACACAGAATCCCGAAACAAGAACCTGTGCACATGCAAACTTCATCGATGGATATATTATTCCACTCATGAGCGTTATGGCTCGATCTGCACCTGGGCTTATCTCGGTCTCTCCTTTCCGAGAATCAGCCCAATGTTCATCAATTAGTCCATTTACTGCTTTCTTGAATCGCTTCGCCCGTATGTTTTGCAACCGAACCTTCTGGATTTGATAAATGGACTGTTGTAGCCCAAACCCTAAGCCGGTGATCAGCACCTTGATGTGTGACAGATGGCACAAAACACACTGACAACAGATGGACAAAATCCCAAGGACGAGAAGACAAGGGCTTGACGCTTGACTCGTAACCCAGATCTGGAACGAGCCAAGACTATCAAGACAAGAAACGCCACACAACGAGGGTTACAAGTTTCGATTGTTTGAGTAACACGAGATAAAACTCTATAAGTTTGGAAGTCACTTCAAGAACCAAAAGAGAGCAGAAAACTTTCAGCTCCGAGAATGATCAAAGGTTTTCTTACAAATTCGTGGCTCCGTCCCCTATATAATGGAGCAATCATTTAAAAGCAGAAATGGATGACATACTCATGGAAACTATTCAGCATCTCATAATAAACAACTCCCCCACATTTAAACTACTTAGAATCCCGAAATAAGCAACTGTGCACATGCAAACTTCAATCATGGATATATTCATCCAATCATGAGCATTATGCCTCAATCTGCACCTGAGCTTATCTCGGTCTGTTCTTTCCGAGAATCATCCCAATGTTCTTCAATTAGTCCATTTAGTGCAATCCTGAATCACTTCGCCCCCAGGTTTTGCAACCGAAACTTCTGGATTTGACAAATCGACTGTTGTATCCCCAACCTTAAGTCGATGATCAGCACCTTGATGTGCGTCAGATGACACAAAACACACTGACAACAAATGGGCAAAACCCCAAGAAAGAGAAGACAAGGGCTTGACGCTTGACTCGTAACCCAGATCTGAAACGAACCAGGACTACGAACACAAGAAACGCCACACAACGAGGGTTATAAGTTTCGATTGTTTGAGTAAGACGAGATAAAACTCGATAAGTTTGGAAGTTACTTCAATAACCAAAAGAGAGCAGAAAACTTTCAACTCCGAGAATGATCAAAAGTTTTCTTACAAATTCGTGGCTCCGTCCCCTATATAATGGAGCAATCGGTTAAAAGAGGAAATGGATGAAATGCTCATGGAAACTATTCAGCATCTCATAATAAACAACTCCCCCACATGTAAACCCTTCAGAATCCCGAAATAAGCAACTATGCACATGCAAACTTCAGTCATGGACATATTCTACCAATCATGAGCATTATGCCCCGATCTGTACCTGGGCTAATGTCGGTCTCTCCTTTCCGAGAATCAGCCCAATGTTCTTCAATTAGTCCATTTAGTGTATTCCTGAATCGCTTCGCACCTAAGTTGTACCTGGGCTAATGTCGTATAATTTGTCCCTTGCGGGATATGCATATGCTTCCATGCTATGGGTGCTTCAATCACTTAGGCACTTATATAGCCCGATCATGTGACTTATTAATGTTGCACATTCATGTCAATTAAATATATCCCACTCTTATGGGAATCAAAGAAATGTCAGCAATATGCCCCATTCACATAACCATCCAAAATGGATCATCATCTTCAGCAAGCTTAATGGAGCTTAAGCACAGTTCTTAAGAATAATTAAACTTGTCTTATCATGCTAATCCAGCTTATGACCACCTAAGCCATCTCATAAAACTCTGCAATGTAGTAATCGAATGTTACTAACCAAGCTTGGTACTTTCTAGTTACACCAATTAAACCTTAACACAGCAACAAAGCATACAATATCATGCTAATCATGCTTAATTAAACTTAATTATGCTCATTAACCTCTAATCACAATAACTTAAACATGGCAGATTAGCAAACATCATTTATCAATTAACTAAATCACGCACATTAAAATATTCATCTCATCATTCTAATGATGCTGAAAACATGCTCAAATACACCTCTAGAATACCATTGATCCTTCAATCAATAACAATACTGCTATACCAATTCAAAGAAGTAAATCTCGTAACTGACTTATATAAACTAATCACCACCTACTTAAGCTAACAATGATCTTAGCTAACATCAATAAACATCAAAGCTAATGAATATTGATGTTTAAACTGTGGAAAACCAACTTACATGCAAGGCTTTCAGATCTCTTCTTCCACCTGCAATCTCTCTCTCTCTCTCTCTCTATATTGTTTGCTTCCATGGCTGCAAATGGTGATTAAAGTGAGCTATATTTGTCTGAGGAAGGAGAGCTAGCTGAGTTATAGGACAGGTGTCACCACACCCTTACACAACTCTTTTTGACTTTTTGCTAATTCTTTCCCCAAATACTTTCTGCCACTTCCCTAAATATATCATTATCCAATTCACAAATTCGTCCAAAGCAGAGGTGGGCTGGAAATGGGCTTCACTTTGGGCCTAAGTCCAAGTAATTATGTCAAACTTCATAGCCCAATCCAAATTCATCATAGTCCTTTATATGTTTTATGTAATCTTGGCCAATTTGTATGCCTAATTCAATAATCTAATTCCATTTGATCTTCAGTTATAGTTCAGCTCAAACGAGATATGTTGTAAGATCAAGATGTATCTAAGCCCAATCTAAGAGGTGAATATGCAAAAGAGTATTTAGATCCAATTCAGGTTGTTAGATAAGCAATGTAGCTTTTAGATCTAATCTAGGCGCACTAGCAAGTCGAGTTATAAAATGTACCCCTGTTAAATCCATCTAGGCATATTGGTATTTGGTTATCACATTCTACCCCCCTGAAGAAAATTTCGTCCTCGAAATTTGACGTACCTCACTCAGCAAATAGATAGGGGTAACCGATTCTTCATATCCTCCTCATGTTCCCAGTGGCTTCATCAATATCATGGTGTTGCCACTGAACTTTCACCAATGGAATTACCTTCGACCTAAGCTCTTGTTCTTCCGATCCAGAATTTGAATAGGCTTCTCTTCATATGAAATATCCTCTTTGAGCTGTGTTGGTTCAAAATCAATCACATGAGATGGATCTGGTTGATACTTCCTTAACATTGATGCGTGGAACACATTATGCACATTCGCCAACTTAGGAGGTAATGCCAGCCGATAAGCAACAGCTCCGACTTTCTCGAGTATTTTAAACGGACCAATGTACCGTGGACTTAGCTTTCCTTTCTTGCCGAACATCATAACACCCTTTGATGGAGATATCTTCAAGAATACATGATCACCTTCCTTAAATTCAAGTGGTCTTCTCCCATTGTCAGCATAACTCTTCTGTCTGCTTTATGCTGTTTGTAGTCTTTCTCGAATGAGCTTGATTTTGTCATTTGTGATCTGAATCAACTCTAGGCCCGTTAGTTTCTGCTCACCAGCCTCTTCCCAACAAATTGGTGACCGACACTTCCTTCCATATAATGCTTCATATGGTGCCATCCCAATACTACTCTGATAACTGTTATTATATGCAAACTCCACTAATATATGATAATCCCAGCTACCACCGAGGTCCATAACACAAGCACGGAGCATATCTTCAAGGGTCTGAATAGTCTTCTCTGATTGACCATCTGTTTGAGGATGAAAGGCAGAGCTGAATTGCAATTTAATTCCTAATGCTTGTTGCAAAGCCTTCCAGAAATGTGATGTAAAGTGAGAATCCCAATCGGATGTGATTGTGATGGGCACTCCATGCAGTCGAACAATCTCTTCAATATAGATCTTTGCAAGCTTATCTAAAGTATAATCCACTCTTACAGGAAGGAAATGAGCAGATTTCGTCAGTCGATCAACAACAACCCATATTGCATTATGGCCCTTTGCAGTCCTCGGTAATCCTTGAACAAAGTCCATCGTCACATCCTCCCATTTCCATTGAGGGATTGGCAATGGCTGCAAAGTACCTCCAGGTCTCTGGTGCTCTGCTTTAACCTGTTGACAAACCAAGCATTTTGATACAAACTCAGCAATATCCTTCTTCATACCACTCCACCAATAATGTTCCCAAAGATTACAATACATTTTTGTGCTGCCAGGGTGAACACTATAAGGAGTTCGATGTGCTTCTTCCAAAATACATCTTCGGATGTCTATATCATTGGGGACGCAGAGCCTTCCCCTGAACCGCAATATGCCATCCTCAAGAACATGAAAATCAAGATTCTTTTCCCTATTCTTAGTATCTTGAAGTGCCAATAATTGAGTGTCATTCTGTTGTGCTTGCTTAATTCTATGGAGCAATAATGGTTCAATCTTCATTGTAGCTAGAATCACATTACTACTCTTCACAAGAAATTTGAATTCTGAATCCCTTACTTCTTCAAAGAGCGTCCATTCTTTAATCATCAAAGAAGCTAGAGAAGCTGACTTCCTACTCAATGCATCGGCAACAATATTGGCCTTACCTGGATGGTATAAAATGGTGCAGTCGTAGTCCTTCAAGAGATCCAACCATCGTCGTTGTCATATTCAGCTCCTTTTGTGAAAATAAGTACTTCAAGCTCTTGTGATCAATATATATATCAAACTTCTCCCCATAAAGATAATGCCTCCATATTTTCAATGCAAAGACAACGGCAGCAAGTTCAAGATCATGAGTTGGATACCGCTGTTCATATTCCTTCAATTGTCTAGATGCATAAGCAACCACTCTTTCAATCTGCATTAGAACACAACCCAAGCCCTTATGTGAAGCATTAGTATAGATCACATATCCTCCAGAACCAGATGGAATGATCAAAATGGGTGCAGTCGTTAATCGCCTCTTCAACTCTTGAAAACTCATCTCACATTCATCTAGCCAGCTAAACTTAGCACCTTTCCGTAGAAGTCTTGTAAGCGGAGTAGCAATGCGAGAAAATCCCTCCACAAACCTTCTATAGTAACCTGCAAGTCCCAAGAAGCTTCGAACTTCAGTCACATTGGTCGGCCTTTCCCAATTGATTATAGCTTCTATTTTGGATGGATCAACGCATATGCCTTCCTTGGTAATGACATGTCCCAAGAATACAACCCTGTCAAGCCAGAACTCACACTTGCTGAACTTGGCATACAATTGGTGCTCCCTGAGTTTCTGCAAAATAATTCTCAAGTGTTCTTTGTGTTCTGCACGACTCTTAGAATAGATCAAGATATCATCAATGAAGACAATCACAAATTTGTCTAAGAAAGGCTTGAAGGTTCTATTCATGAGATCCGTAAAGGCTACTGGTGCATTAGTCAAACCAAACGGCATAACAAGAAACTCATAATGGCCATATCGTGTCCTGAATGCCGTCTTAGGAACATCATCTCTACTGACTTTGAGCTGATGATACCCTGATCTAAGATCAATTTTGGAGAAAACCTCAGCCCCTTGCAATTGGTCGAACAGATCATCAATTCTAGGCAATGGATACTTGTTCTTCACTGTTACTCTATTCAATTGCTTGTAATCTATGCATAGTCTCAAGGATCCATCCTTCTTCTTTACAAACAATACTGGAGCACCCCATGGAGATACACTAGGCTGAATGAAACCCTTCTCCAAAAGTTCTTGCAATTGCTCTTTTAATTCCTTCAGTTCTACAGGAGCCATTCGATAAGGAGTCTTCGAAATAGGAGTTGTTCCAGGAAGTAACTCAATAGAGAACTCAATTTCCCTATCAGGGGGTAGGCCTGGTAATTCTCCTGGGAATACATCTGGGAATTCTCTAGTGATAGGAACATCATCTATGCTTACCCTTTCCTTTGTATCCTCTATTACATAGGCAAGGAAACCCTCACACCCCTTGCTAAGTAATTTGTTAGCTTTAATGTATGAAATCAAAGAGCAAGCACCAGACTCCCTATTTCCCACAAAATAAAATATAGGCTGATTGGGAATAGTAAATGTAACTACTTTCTTGTTGCAATCTAGGCAAGCATGATAAGTAGAAAGCCAATCCATGCCTAGAATCACATCAAAGTCACTCATTGGTAAAACAATCAAATCAGCATCCAAGTTCCTATCACCCAATTGGATAATGCATGATTTGTAAACCATATTAGAAATCAGGGGATCTCCAGCAGGAGTGGACACTGCTAACTGGTATCCCAACGGTTCCGGGTTGGTCTTCAAATAGCGTGCAAAATGAGGAGAGACAAAGGAATGTGTAGAACCAGAATCCACCAAGATGTAAGCCATATTACCGAATATCGGGAGGTTACCTGTAATGATAGAGTTCGAGGCTTCAGCATCCCTCTCTGTAAGAGCGTAAACCCTTCCCTGTACAATCGGCTTTTGTGCCCTTGGTCCCGAGTTAGTTGGATTCTGCTGTTGCATCTGGGGGCAATCTTTGATCTTGTGATCAGTTCTTCCACATCTGAAACATGCTCCCGATCCTGCACGACAGGGTGGCCGGTGGGCTTTTCCAGATTTATCACATCGGTTGTAATTCTGTTGAGGTTGTTGCCCTTTTTGTATCGGAGCCTTCTCCTTAGACCTCTTAAAATCATAAGTTCTAAACTTCAACTGTTGAGAATAAGAAGAAGAACCTCTCTCTTTGTTTTTCTGCCCTTGCTCTGAATGATATTCGACTATATCTTTCTCCACCAATTGAGCCCTTTCATAGACATCATCATATACTCGTAATTTCAGGGCAGCAAGTCTACTCCTAATGGCAGGCCTCAAGCCCCTCTCAAACTTCTTAGCTCTCTCACATTCATCAGCAATGAGTTGAGGTGCAAACCTGGATAATTCTGCAAAACGAGCTTCATATTGATCCACAGTCATATTGCCTTGCTCTAGCTTCAGGAAATCGATAACCTTTTGATCCCGTGCACAATCAGAAAAGTATTTCCCGAGGAAGACCTCAACGAATCTCCTCCAGGAAATAGCCTGACCACCAACCATAAGTCTCGGCTTTGTTGCTCTCCACCAATGTTCGGCATTGCCTTCAAGCATAAACTCCGCAAAAATGATCATATCCTCTTCACAACAGGTCAAGGCGGTAAATATCTTCTCTAGCTTATTAATCCAACCTTCAGCTTCTATCGGATTACCGGTCCCTTGAAATTTAGGAGGATTAAGTTTCATGAACTGTTCCACAGCACATCTCTTGACAGCATCAACTTGTTCACCTCGAGCAGTATTATCCCGGTCATGTTGAGTCATTTGAGCCCTCATAATGTCCGCCATTTGATCCAAAGCATGAAAAACACCCTCCAATCGAGGATCTGGACTCCTGCTATTTCCCCTCATTCTAATATACCTTAAATGCAAGCAAAACGCACATACATTGAATAAATCATTCAAACATCAACCCTAGACTTTGGACACAACTAGACAAGTCTAGGATAATTTTTATAGCCTATTGCTCTGATACCATAAATATCACGACCCGAATCAAGCCGTGACTTGATTCGTGGCCATGACCAATCATGATCGATCAAATAAAGTTGTGTAAGAGTGTGACATTTAAAACACTGTAGTGCACCGAATTAACCCTATTCCTTTCATGCCCGATTAAAACAACTCATACTTGATCATTCAGAGCAAACTATACCATAAGAGACGCAATTGTTATTACAACTCTTTTACTTGCATTTACATGTGTACAAGACTTGAAATTAAGTCCATATTCATGTCCTACATCCTATGTAGACCCTTGAAGAGACTTATCCAAAAGGAACACCATGGTTGACCACTATATGTACCTTTTATCCAAACGAACAACTTCAAAAACACTTCTAGGTATATCCGCCGCTCCTAGTCCCAAACTTCAACTCTTATGATCTGAGACGTTAAAATCAAAGGGTGAGCTTGCATTGCTCAGTAAGTTGACAATCCATAGTTCAAACATTAAAATCCATCAACTACAATGAAAGCTATTCGGTACAATCATTTCAATTCACAATAGAAGCAACATTCAACCACCAGGAAGTATTCATACTTACTTGTAGACACCATATAGGTTTGCACAGGCAACAATATAACTTGATTATGCAAGATCATATAATTTAGTGGAACCATGAGTGAGTGCAATATTCAACAACTATCTAATGACCTATTAGCTTTGTGGATGCATGCACGTAACCGACTGGCCAGTGGACCCTTCCGGGTAATCGTAAACATTACCAATCGATTAGTGGTCCATTGATCCCTTCCGGGATCATATCATCGTGTTCCTCATGGGAACCTTCTGTATCAACTTTCTTATAACATATACCAACTGATCAGTGGCCATTCGTCCCTTCCGGGACATCTCTCTTGAGGGATATTCGTATAATTTGTCCCTTGCGGGATATGCATATGCTTCCATGCTATGGATGCTTCAATCACTTAGGCACTTATATGATCATGTGACATATCAATGTTGCACATTCATGTCAATTAAATATATCCCACTCTTATGGGAATCAAAGAAATGTCAGCAATATGCCCCATTCACATAACCATCCAAAATGGATCATCATCTTCATTATGGGAATCAAAGAAATGTCAGCAATATGCCCCATTCACATAACCATCCAAAATGGATCATCATCTTCAGCAAGCTTAATGGAGCTTAAGCACAGTTCTTAAGAATAATTAAACTTGTCTTATCATGTTAATCCAGCTTATGACCACCTAAGCCATCTCATAAAACTCTGCAATGTAGTAATCGAATGTTACTAACCAAGCTTGGTACTTTCTAGTTACACCAATTAAACCTTAACACAGTAACAAAGTATACAATATCATGCTAATCATGCTTAATTAAACTTAATTATGCTCATTAACCTCTAATCACAAAAACTTAAACATGGCAGATTAGCAAACATCATTGACCAATTAACTAAATCACACACATTAAAATATTCATCACATCATTCTAATGATGCTGAAAACATGTTCAAATACATCTCTAGAATACCATTGATCCTTAAATCAATAGCAATACTGCTATACCAATTCAAAGAAGTAAATCTCGTAACTGACTTATATAAACTAATCACCACCTACTTAAGCTAACAATGATCTTAGCTAACATCAATAAACATCAAAGCTAATGAATATTGATGTTTAAATTGTGGAAAACCAACTTACATGCAAGGCTTTCATATCTCTTCTTCCACCTGCAATCTCTCTCTCTCTCTATATTGTTTGCTTCCATGGCTGCAAATGGTGATTGAAGTGAGCTATATTTGTCTGAGGAAAGAGAGCTAGCTGAGTTATAGGACAGGTGTCACCACACCCTTACACAACTCTTTTTGACTTTTTGCTAATTCTTTCCCCAAATACTTTCTGCCACTTCCCTAAATATATCATTATCCAATTCACAAATTCGTCCAAAGCAGAGGTGGGCTGGAAATGGGCTTCACCTTGGGCCTAAATCCAAGTAATTATGTCAGACTTCATAGCCCAATCCAAATTCATCATAGTTCTTTATATGTTTTATGTAATCTTGGCCAATTTGTATGCCTAATTCAATAATCTAATTCCATTTGATCTTCAGTTATAGTTCAGCTCAAAACGAGATATGTTGTAAGATCAAGATGTGATGTGATGCGATCCAAGATACGAGCTTGAAGCCTGCAATCGAAGTCTCTCATGATCGAATGATGAGAAGCTCGTGCACGACGAAGAAGCGGATATGGATATGCATACAAGTGATGAGCAAGCTAAATGACTTAACATTATCCATAATATTTCAAAAAAGGACCAATGATGAAGGCCACATATTTCAGCCGAATGTCAAGAGTGACAGTGCTTCAAGAACATATTTCAGTTGATGTCAAGAGGGAAAGTATTTTGAAGAAATATATATCTTAGCCAGAGAAAGAGCAAGAATATTTTTAAGAAAGGAAGTTGAGAGAACTAAAGAGGTAAGAGAAACACAAGTCAATGCTGATATATTGAAGTTATCTACAAGAATATATCACTTTCCTCTTTTAGCAAGTAGAATATATTTCCTTTCCCTTTACTTAGTTCTGAAGATATTGGCAATATTTTCTAATTTCCCTGAGGAAACACTTAGATTTGCTTCCTAATTAGTTTCCTATCCGATTAGAACCATTTAGGAGGTTATTTTTGATGTAATATGCACTTAGCCTATTTAAAGGCTGGTGCTTCCCCTTTGGACGAATGGGGATCAGTTTTATTCATTAATAGAGTGTGAGATTTTATTCTCTTTGGTTCTTTGAAGAACTATTCGAACTTATCGGAGAATTCCGTGGCGTTCATCCCCGACTTATCAATCAACCCTTCTATAGTTGATTGTGGCGTCTTCACTATACCAAGGTTCTTACCTCTCTATAGGTAATGGGTCGAGGTTCCACCTTTCGAGCTTGATAAGGACACGTTTCCTGGAGACCTTAGCCGTATACGGGTTTCGTCACGAGTTGGTGAGGTTCATATCATACTTGATATCGGGTTTCATCACAATGTTTGCGAGGTTCGCATCAAGATGTGTCTAAGCCCAATCTAAGATGTGAATATGCAAAAGAGTATTTAGATCCAATTCAGGTTATTAGATAAGCAATGTAGCTTTTAGATCTAATCTAGACACACTAGCAAGTCGAGTTCTATAATGTACCCCTGTTAAATCCATCTAGGCATATTGGTATTGGGTTATCACAGACAAAACCCCAAGAGCAACAACACAAGGGCTTGACGCTTGACTCGTAACCTAGATCTGCAACGAACCAAGACTACGAAGGCAAGATACGCCACAAACCGAGGGTTATAAGTTTAGATTGTTTGAGTAACACGAGATAAAACTCGATAAGTTTGGAAGTTACTTCAAGAACTAAAAGAGAGCAGAAAATTTTCATCTCCGAGAATGATCAAAGGTTTTCTTACAAATTCGTGGCTCCCTCTCCTATATAATGGAGCAATCATTTAAAAGAGGAGATGGATGAAATACTCATGGAAACTATTTAGCATCTCATAATAAACAACTCCCCCACATGTAAACTACTCAGAATCACGAAGTAAGCAACTGTGCACATGCATACTTCATTCATGGATATATTCTTCCAATCATAAGCATTATGCCTCGATCTGCATCTGGGCTTATCTCGGTCTCTCCTTTCCGAGAATCAGCCCAATGATCTTCAGTCAGTCCATTTAGTGCATTATTGAATTGCTTCACCCCTAAGTTTTGCAACCGAACCTTCTGGATTTGACAAATGGAATGTTGTAGCCCAAACCCTAAGCCAATGACCAGCACCTTGATGTGCGTCCGATGACACAAAACACACTAACAACAGATGGACAAAACCCCAAGAGCAACAAGACAAGGGCTTGACGCTTGACACGTAACCCAGATCTGCAACGATCCAAGACTGCGAAGGCAAGACATGCCACACAACGAGGGTTGCAAGTTTCGATTGTTCGAGTAACACGAGATAAAACTCAATAAGTTTGGAAGTTACTTCAAGAACCAAAAGAGAGCAGAAAACTTTCATCTCCGAGAATGATCAAAGGTTTTCTTACAAATTCGTGGCTCCATCCCCTATATAATGGAGCAATCATTTAAAAGAGGAAACAGATGAAATGCTCATGGAAACTATTCAACATCTCATAATAAACAGCTCCCCTACATGTAAACTACTCAGAATCACGAAATAAGCAACTGCGCACATGCAAACTTCAATCATGGACATATTCTGCCAATCATGAGCATTATGCCCCGATCTGCACCTGGGCTAATGTCGGTCTCTCCTTTCTGAGAATCAGCCCAATGTTCTTCAATTAGTCCATTTAGTGTATTCCTGAATCGCTTCGCCCCTAAGTTTTGAAACCGAACCTTCTGGATTTGACAAATGGACTGTCGTCGCCCCAACCTTAAGCCGATGATGAGCACCTTGATGTGCGTCAGATGACACAAAACACACTGACAACAGATGGACAAAACCCCAAGAACGAGATGACAAGGGTTTGTGCTTGACTCGTAGCCCAGATCAGGAACGAACCAAGACTACGAAGAGAGGAAATGCCATGCCTCGAGGGTTTTAAGTTTCGATTGCTAGAGTAACACGAGATAAAAGTGATAAGTTTGGAAGTTATTTCAAGAACCAAAAGAGAGCAGAAAACTTTCAACTCCGAGATTGATCAAAGGTTTTCTTACAAATTCGTGGCGCCCTCCCCTATATATTAGAGCAATCATCTAAAAGAGGAAATGGATGAAATACTCATGGAAACTGTTCAGCATCTCAGAATAAACAACTCCCCCACATGTAAACTACTCAGAATCCCGAAATAAGCAACTGTGCACATGCAAACTTCAGTCATGGATATATTCTTCCAATCATGAGGATTATGCCTCGATCTGCACCTGGGCTTATCTCGATCTCTCCTTTCCGAGAATCAGCTCAATGTTCTTCAATTAGTCCATTTTGTGCATTCCTGAATCGCTTCGCCCCTAGGTTTTGCAACCGAACCTTCTGGATTTGAGAAATGGACTGTTGTAGCACCAACCTTAAGCCGATGACTAGCACTTTGCTGTGCGTCAGATGACTCAAAACACACTGACAACAGATGGACAAAACCCCAAGAATGGGAAGACAAGGGTTTGTGCTTGACTCGTAAACCTGATCCGGAATGAACCAAGACTACGAAGAGAGGAAACGCCACACCACGAGGGTTATAAGTTTTGATTGTTAGAGTGACACGAGATAAAACTCGATAAGTTTGGAAGTTATTTCAAGAACCAAAAGAGAGAAGAAAACTTTCAACTCCGACAATGATCAAAGGTTTTCTTACAAATTCGTGGCTCCATCCCCTATATATTAGAGCAATCATCTAAAAGAGGAAATGGATGGAATACTCATGGAAACTATTGAGCATCTCATAATAAACAACTCCCCCACATGTAAACTGCTCAGAATACCGAAATAAGCAACTGTGCACATGCAAACTTCAGTCATGGATATATTCTTCCAATCATGGGCATTCTGCCTCGATCTGCACCTGGGCTTATCTCGGCCTCTCCTTTCCGACAATCAGCCCAATGCTCTTCAATTAGTCCACTTAGTGCATTCTAGAATCGCTGGCCACTAAATTTTGCAACCAAACCTTCTGGATTTGACAAATGGGCTGTTGTAGCCCCAACTTTAAGCCGATGATCACCACCTTGATTTGCGTCAGATGACACAAAACACACCGACAACGGATGGACAAAACCCCAAGAACGAGAAGGCAAGGGTTTGCGCTTGACTCGCAACCCAAATCTGGAATGAACCAAGAGTACGAAGACAAGAAACGCCACACAACGAGGGTTATAAGTTTCGATTGTTTGAGTAAACGAGATAAAACTCCATAAGTTTGGAAGTTATTTCAAGGACCAAAAGAGAGCAAAAAACTTTCGGCTCCGAGAATGATCAAAGGTTTTCTTACAAATTCGTGGCTCCCTCTCCTATATAATGGAGCAATCATTTAAAAGAGGAGATGGATGAAATACTCATGGAAACTATTTAGCATCTCATAATAAACAACTCCCCCACATGTAAACTACTCAGAATCACGAAGTAAGCAACTGTGCACATGCATACTTCATTCATGGATATATTCTTCCAATCATAAGCATTATGCCTCGATCTGCATCTGGGCTTATCTCGGTCTCTCCTTTCCGAGAATCAGCCCAATGATCTTCAGTCAGTCCATTTAGTGCATTATTGAATTGCTTCACCCCTAAGTTTTGCAACCGAACCTTCTGGATTTGACAAATGGAATGTTGTAGCCCAAACCCTAAGCCAATGACCAGCACCTTGATGTGCGTCCGATGACACAAAACACACTAACAACAGATGGACAAAACCCCAAGAGCAACAAGACAAGGGCTTGACGCTTGACACGTAACCCAGATCTGCAACGATCCAAGACTGCGAAGGCAAGACATGCCACACAACGAGGGTTGCAAGTTTCGATTGTTCGAGTAACACGAGATAAAACTCAATAAGTTTGGAAGTTACTTCAAGAACCAAAAGAGAGCAGAAAACTTTCATCTCCGAGAATGATCAAAGGTTTTCTTACAAATTCGTGGCTCCATCCCCTATATAATGGAGCAATCATTTAAAAGAGGAAACAGATGAAATGCTCATGGAAACTATTCAACATCTCATAATAAACAGCTCCCCTACATGTAACTACTCAGAATCACGAAATAAGCAACTGCGCACATGCAAACTTCAATCATGGACATTTCTGCCAATCATGAGCATTATGCCCCGATCTGCACCTGGGCTAATGTCGGTCTCTCCTTTCTGAGAATCAGCCCAATGTTCTTCAATTAGTCCATTTAGTGTATTCCTGAATCGCTTCGCCCCTAAGTTTTGAAACCGAACCTTCTGGATTTGACAAATGGACTGTCGTCGCCCCAACCTTAAGCCGATGATGAGCACCTTGATGTGCGTCAGATGACACAAAACACACTGACAACAGATGGACAAAACCCCAAGAACGAGATGACAAGGGTTTGTGCTTGACTCGTAGCCCAGATCAGGAACGAACCAAGACTACGAAGAGAGGAAATGCCATGCCTCGAGGGTTTTAAGTTTCGATTGCTAGAGTAACACGAGATAAAAGTGATAAGTTTGGAAGTTATTTCAAGAACCAAAAGAGAGCAGAAAACTTTCAACTCCGAGATTGATCAAAGGTTTTCTTACAAATTCGTGGCGCCCTCCCCTATATATTAGAGCAATCATCTAAAAGAGGAAATGGATGAAATACTCATGGAAACTGTTCAGCATCTCAGAATAAACAACTCCCCCACATGTAAACTACTCAGAATCCCGAAATAAGCAACTGTGCACATGCAAACTTCAGTCATGGATATATTCTTCCAATCATGAGGATTATGCCTCGATCTGCACCTGGGCTTATCTCGATCTCTCCTTTCCGAGAATCAGCTCAATGTTCTTCAATTAGTCCATTTTGTGCATTCCTGAATCGCTTCGCCCCTAGGTTTTGCAACCGAACCTTCTGGATTTGAGAAATGGACTGTTGTAGCACCAACCTTAAGCCGATGACTAGCACTTTGCTGTGCGTCAGATGACTCAAAACACACTGACAACAGATGGACAAAACCCCAAGAATGGGAAGACAAGGGTTTGTGCTTGACTCGTAACCCTGATCCGGAATGAACCAAGACTACGAAGAGAGGAAACGCCACACCACGAGGGTTATAAGTTTCGATTGTTAGAGTGACACGAGATAAAACTCGATAAGTTTGGAAGTTATTTCAAGAACCAAAAGAGAGTAGAAAACTTTCAACTCCGAGAATGATCAAAAGGTTTTCTTACAAATTCTTGGCTCCGTCCCCTATATATTAGAACAATCATCAAAAAGAGGAAATAGATGGAATACTCATGGAAACTATTGAGCATCTCATAATAAACAACTCCCCCACATGTAAACTGCTCAGAATACCGAAATAAGCAACTGTGCACATGCAAACTTCAGTCATGGATATATTCTTCCAATCATGGGCATTCTGCCTCGATCTGCACCTGGGCTTATCTCGGCCTCTCCTTTCCGACAATCAGCCCAAGCTCTTCAATTAGTCCACTTAGTGCATTCTAGAATCGCTGGCCACTAAATTTTGCAACCAAACCTTCTGGATTTGACAAATGGGCTGTTGTAGCCCAACTTAAGCCGATGATCACCACCTTGATTTGCGTCAGATGACACAAAACACACCGACAACGGATGGACAAAACCCCAAGAACGAGAAGGCAAGGGTTTGCGCTTGACTCGCAACCCAAATCTGGAATGAACCAAGAGTACGAAGACAAGAAACGCCACACAACGAGGGTTATAAGTTTCGATTGTTTGAGTAAACGAGATAAAACTCCATAAGTTTGGAAGTTATTTCAAGGACCAAAAGAGAGCAAAAAACTTTCGG